>VYZV01044802.1:1948-31724 GCA_013401275.1 Pandion haliaetus | reverse complement strand
AGAACATGGAATATGTAACATGCTGTGTGAGAACTGGATGCATTCAAATCATCAGCCAGAAATCAGTTCCTATACCAGGCACCTTACAATTGAGAATGTAATGACATAAATCTAACCTAGTTAACTTGGGTTCTCGCACTATGTGAGGAGAGATGGCACATTTTAAGTTATACAGTTGCTTAGCTGAGCTTTCATTAGTTCTGAAGTAAGTGCTCTTAAGTAGCAGTCATGTACTGAGGTTGTAAATATGATTTGGGGTACTGTGTGTTTTCAGGGCTAGTCTCCAAGGTTAGCATCTCTTAGACTCCTTGTGTTTAAAAATTCAAGGAACTCAGAATGAGAACTTACAGAAAATTGCTAGCCTCTTCTGGAAAAAAAATATATGAGCTAGGGAAAAGTAGCTGCATACCCTTAAAATTAAAATAAATTCAAAAGTATAATCTTGCTGAATGGAAAGTTTTCAGACAGCTCTGAAAAGAAATTACACCTGATCACACTCTTCTAAGAGCTACTGCAAAACTTATTATTTAAAACTGAGAAAACTGATTTCCAAAGTAAGTTCACCGATAAAAGAGTTGATGTTGCAGGTGAGAACAAAACTCAGAGTGTGAAGGCTCTATTGCCTTGCAGTTGCCAAGCGAGTACAAAAGGCAGATGAAATGCTACAGCTCAAGCTGGTATCAATTCACAATCTCTTTGCACAGGATTTTGTTATTTTACTGGGTTAAAGGCATCAGAAAATCTGCTTTTCTGTTTCTCTCCAAGTTTTCATTCTTTGTTTTTGTTTCATGAAGGTTTTTATTTTCAGCCCTGAATGCAAAGCCCAGATAAGGACTTTCTTTCATTTTTTCTGGGATTGCTTTCATCTGACAGAATATTGGTTCCAATTTATGATTTCCTTGGCAAAGAACTATGCCATGACATTTTTGCCTTTCCAACATTCCACCTTCTCAGTAAACACTCTGTATGCTGATTCTCAAATGAGGGGATATGACTTTAGTGTTATCTTGATATGTCTGAAGTGGACAGCATCAGAAGATCCCAAACTTGCACAAACACATATTTAGAAAATAGAACTGTGAGCAATTTTTTTACCTCAAATACACTGCCAAATAGAAGAAAAACAATTTTTCATCTCTGAGCAATAAGTAAATTATCTACTTGGTCTCACTGCTTTGCAGAGATATTTAGATAATCTGAGGCTTGCTATTAATATGCACTTTTCTGTTCTGCCCTATACTTACACTTGCAAAGCCTTTCATCATGTTTCATCATTATTTCATATGTAAGAGACTTCTACTATCGATGCTATCATGATGACCATTACTATTGACTTGAATTTTCAAAGCATCTGGAAATAGTACCTCTGTATCAGTTTGTCACTGTAGTTAGGTAAAAATAAATTTTTGTTTGAAAGAACTATAACTATTTGATGCTATTCAGTTGGAAACCATGAAAGCCTGATGTAAAACAAAATATGTATCAAAATTTGATTAGTGTTTCCTGACATTCACTAACAATTCCAAATGTGAGACTGCAACTTAATGATATATTTCAGTAAGATAATTTTGATCCCCAAAAAGGAAAAAAGAATTTAGTCTCTTATCCCAAAATACTGTTCCTTCACATTCACCATTTATTATTCAAGTTCCTAGCTTCAGGGTCACCCATTTAAAAAGGAGGTTTTCCTAGCCTACTTCCTGATAGGCAAACCTTTAAATTTGAAAGAGATGACTAGGAGCAGTATTATTGCAGTCATCTGCTACACAACTTCCTACGTTATTTTCTTGCTTTCTAGGGTGTAAATTCCTCCAAGATTTTCCTTTCCTCTTAGTGTTCAGAAAGTAATGTACTTAGGAGCAGTATGTGTGTTTATATGCAAGCAGAAAGTATGACAACAGAGATGGAAGTGGGGGTTGCAAAATTTTATTAATTTAAGAAATAGTACTTCATTTAATAGAATAAGATTTTTCCTATGTTTTTTAGTGTTTGTCAGACAGGCAAGCAGACCTGGATGTAATGTATGTGAAACAAAGTTTTGTGGGAGTTCTGCCAGTATCAACGTGTGTAAGCTGTCAATGTTCTCAGTTAAGAAAAACAAATCAGTACAATAAATCAAAAAAACGGTGGTTGGTGAATGCTGACAGTGACTAATGTGTGGATATTTTGATTAATAGAATCACAGTCTATGTACACGTGCTCTTACACACACTCATGCACTTTTCTGGCATGAGAAATGCTTTCCCATCTTTGCTCTCAGCCTGAGCCATTGTGCATATGTTATGCAGTCATCTATTTTTATGCTCTCATCTATGGAGTTCATGAACATTATGAATATGGGTAATAAAGTGAGGTCTCCTTGTTTTAAGGTAAGAGTTGATGAGGTATTTTAGCTGTTCCTGATTGCATCCATCATGCAGATGAAGATGTCCGTTATAAATGCAGATAATCAAATCTTACAGTCAGAAATCTAAACTGTTTGAATATGTAGAAGGCAGACAACTGTTTTTACAAAGCTTTTTTTTAACAGCTGGGATTTGTAATGAATATGATGGCCAGTGTATGATCAGATAATTTAATACTTTTAGTGAATAGTGAGATTAATTGAAGTTAGTTTAAGTTAAACAGTTAAAGAATATACTATATTTTCTGCAAGGAAGATGACTGTAAGGAACAATTAAGTGTCGACTGCTTTCAACAAAAGGTGGTCTACTTTTGAGTTATATAGATTTTGTGGGTGATAATAAGAATACTGGTATTTCCTTTCCATGGAGATTAGACTCATTCTAATCTACAGCTACATCTCACTAGATCCTGCTGTATTTATAGCTCCCATTCATCCAGAGGCTGTTAATTTAATTCACACCAGTTTGCACGAGAACGACAGACAGTCCTATGATGTCAGGGCTTGCAGGTCATGAGAGCTGTGCTGAATCTTAAGGTACAGGCTTACGGTTCATACTCCTTAGTCATACGAGAGAAGGAAAAACTCCCTGCTGTAGTCAAGGTGCCTTTAGAAATAAATTTTGCAGAAATCATGTTTGCTTCAGCCAAGACTTAGTGATGCTGGCATTAAAGAATGAACACAAGTCAAAACCAGTAGACAGCAAGCTTCAGCTCAGTTCCAAACAATAATAATCCGCTGAAGAATCAGAAGCTCATGATAAAATTGAAGACATTCACCAAAAGAGTGTGGTGCAACATCATTTTCCACCATGCTCAGTACTGCAAAATCAGAGGAGAATAAAAAGCAAAAGCAAAAGTTGCAGCATAAGTCCCATGAAGTACTCCATCTACTTCAGATCTGAAAACAGTACTGTAGATTTCCAACAAATGAATTCCACTGAAACAGCGAAATATAACAGCCAAATCTCATCATGTTAGGGAACAGAATGAAATTTCAACTAACAAAGTAGTGGCCTGAGGCAATTTTTCTCAGGATGTAGAAAAAGAAGCTGTTTTATGTTGTGGTAAAACCATTTTTTTTTTTCCTTTTTCTAAATTTCCCTAACTGAACTTCTGAGTCTTGAGTCATGGGGGGAAAAATAAACAAACAAAAAAGCGTCTCCTCCTCTAGTTTAGATTGCAAAATCCAGGATAACTTTATTCCAAAAATATCCTGAAGATGGCACAATAGGCACACGTTGCTGTATGATTTGCTTAAAGTCATACTGTAAGATGAGAGAATTTTTGTTAAAATATGAATCCTCTGGAGGAGCTCTTTAAAAAATAGAAGCAAAAGAGAAATTTAAATCTTTTAAACTACAGTCTATCAATAAAATTATTTTACAAGTGGAACACAGGCTGTTAATTTCATGCTGCCTAAAAGATTAATATAAACAGGTGGGCAGACAGGGACCCATCATGGTCAGGTGTTGTTGGCAAGAATCAGTTTAATTTGTGTTGTTTAGTTTTTATCGATACATTTCCTTTGTAATTGTAAAACAACTGATCACCTCATCTGTTATCTCCAGAATAATCTACATCTAAATGCCAATTTTTATGAGGCCCGTTTTGACTTTGGGAGAGACAATATTACTTACACAATCTCTATTTTATTAAAATATAAGAAATATTATGTGACATTTTTATTAAAAAAGAAAATACTGAGTGTCAAGTTGTATTAGTGAATGAATAAATCTGCATTATAGATGAATTAACTGTAACTACACTCTCCACAACACTCTTAGGCACCCTGATAATATGGAGTTTATAAAACATGGGAGTAATTTCACAGATGTACTGTAGCTAAGGGTGATTCAGATTGCTATATCCAAGTAAATATGTTATGCTTGGATTTTCAAAATGTGTTTAATGAAGGCCCTGTGCTGAAAGCTTGTATGGAATCACAACTGTCCCTATGGAAAGAGGGAAGAGTCCTTTTTGCAGACTGCCACCTGAAAGATAGAGAAACAAGAGCGTAGGACTAAATGAGGTGTTCTACAGTGGTAAAAGATTAGCAGTGGAAACCCACAGGAACCTTTACTGACACCTTTGCTATTTCACATATCCATAAACAATGAAGAAAAGGAGAAGGAAGTGAGTTGACAAAATTTACTGGCAAGACTACAATTTGTAAGGTGATAAAAACAAAATGCAGCGCCATAGAGCTGCAGAGGGACCCCCCCCACACACACACACATTAAGTGACTGAACTGTAAAAGGATAGTTGAAGTCCAATATGGGTAATTACATGCAATGTGATTTACATGGGGAAAACCAACTGCAACTGTATGTGCACAATAATGTTTGTTTTACAGGAGCTGTTACCACTCAGAAAGGAGGTATAGTCAGTATCTCCAGTAGTGTACCAATATTGCAAAACACTGATTTTTACCATCATCTTCATTAGAAGTCGATAACAAGCAAGGTTGGGGCCACATACACAAAGGAAAAAGTCACCTGAAAGAAGAGGGACCATCCTGAAGACAAGCCCAACACATATGAAATGTTTTCCCAGGTGCCATCTACTGTGGTAGTTGTGTGAATTCCTATGAGTGGAAATCATCTAACTTCAGTAATACAAATATCAAATGTCTAGTTTAAATATTTTTATTTTGTCACCTTTATAGCCAATGTAGGCAGCCATGCTCTTCCAGAGCATGATTCATTCCATTGTGAGCAGATGTCTAAGGTAGGTGAAATGAAATGCTTTTAGTCTCTCCATAGACTGTATAGAGAACCTAGACATACTGTAACTTATTGCTACACCGAGTGTCTAACACTTATGCAGGTACAAATGAAATTAATCTCACTCAAGTGTTTAAGTTCGCTCCGATAGTCTTCAGACTGCCCAGAGGCAGCTCAGTCCCATTATAGTAGAGACCCATAAACATTTTTCTCTTTCTCCCTCCCGTCTACCTTTGTGCTAAAAAGTACTCTCCTTCTACTTGTTCCCACCTGTGTACTGCAAATCTCTGAACCTTTCTTCATGTTCTCACAGCTGATGGGGATTATGTTATTTGTTAGGCTAGTGAAATGATTCCAGTCAAAACACCACCTTTGGGGGGGTGGTGTGGTGGTTCTTTTTCAGTAATAATTTAATTGACTGTTTTATAGCAGTGTGGCCTCACAGTAACATTGCCCCATACCTGAGGATGTGTGAATGTGGGAGAGAATGTGGAGGGGGAAGAAGAAAATACGGGAACTTCTTTGGTTCACTTCCTCTCTGAAGCCAAGGTACTGTAGACTCTTGACAGCAACGAGCAGTGTGTAAATGTCTTTCTGGTGCTTAATCCCAAACAGGGTGTTCTCAGTGGAGTCTCTTTTAATATCTCCTCTAGGAGCTTTTTCTCTTTGTGTAAATATTCATGGGAGCACTGACTGAAATGCAGGTTTCCCAGGAGAAGGTAGTATCCACAAGACTCTTGAATCCTTCTCACTCTGCAGGCTCATGTATTTATTTCTGTATTTTAAATGCAGTGAAACAGCTTCAGAAGGGGAGGTTGAGGGATCTCATTTACAAGACATCTTCTTGTCTCGGATAAAAGGAAATGTGGATATTTGTTTTCATCCATGTCAGTGGTGTCCCTGCTCATTGCAGGAGGGTTGGACTAGATGACCTTTAAAGGTACCTTCCTATCCAAACCATTCTATGATTTTATTTCAATGTGTGTCTTTTATAGCCTATATAAATGCTGTAACCTTCAGGCGTTGGATGGCAGTGCCTGTATTGCAACTATTTCTAAATTTTTTGAAGAGCAACGTCTTAGGACATTTGATCCAAGAAGGATTCCTGGCAGTGGAAAGTAAATGGGAGAAAAGGTTTTATTCCACCAGATTTTTTTTAGAACTTGTTCTCCTTCCCCAGCTCCTTGGCATTTCCTGTGAGCTGGTATAAGCGACCCTCTTTCCAGTGTAAAATTCCTGGCAAGTCCCTCTCTCCACAGGGCAAGTTCTCACTCTGCTTTATATTTTTCTCAGCCAGTGTCTGGCTGAGGGCTGTGACTTCCTCCAGGCAGTAAGCATTTGAAAAACAGTTGACAAGTTTCCGTGAGTTGTCCGGAGCTGGAGGAGAAATGCCACTCCAAGTGGAAGAAATCCACAGTGGACAGTAAGGCTGTGAGAGCCACCTGGAGCCAGGCTCTGAAGGGGTGCTGCTCCCTGCAGGCTGTGGGTGTAGTGCCCTTCCATGTTTCCTTTCTAGTGCCCCCTTTGCACAGTTCTGCAGGCCAGATTTCTTCTTGGCTAGGATTTTTATGGCTTTGGGACTACTATCAGGTTTTGGATATAAACATGGACACACCAACAGCATAGCACAGGCATAAAGGGTGAGGGTCTTGGCTAAAATACAGCTCCTGAGCAAAGGAGGGAGGGCTGGGCTCCTGTTTGTTTCCAACAAAATGTTGATAGTTTTAAGTTTTTCTGTTCTATTATTAAGAATTTTACCATCTCCACATTATTCTATCCCACTGCCAGGATTTCTTCTGTTCTTCTGAAGGTGACTGGAGCAAAGCTGCCTTTCACGGGGACTAACTATGACTGTCCATATGGATAATTAGGCTTCTCCAGCTGTGTGTGGGGTGTAATTTCCAGCTGTGGGGTGGTAGTAAAGAGCTGGGGGTGGTAATTTCTCAAACTGCTCCAGCTACATTCACAACATATGTCTATGCCCTAAGGATTTTCAGTAAACTAACTGTATTATTTGCAGTATTTAGAGCATTTCTTATTTCAAATGTACAAAGTAAAAGCCAACACTGCAGATTCTGAAGTAACTTAATCTTACTGTAAGCAAAACTGCCAAATATTTAAGGACAACAGCTGTGGCTACTCCTGCTTGAAAGAATTTATATTACCAGCTGAGAAAAGAGAAAACAAAATGTTATGAAAATTTATACAGATCTATAGCATGCTTCCTGAATCTACTTAAACTCTGCCACTCACTTTTCCTAATCAATCAAGTCTGTTAATAGTGCTGTTAAGATTTACAATATAAACTGAGTGCAGTGCGAGTCTGGTAGACGTGGAGCTCTTCTGAAAGTTTTCCTGCAAATGACTGTGTGTTAATACTAAAACTTTCGCGTTAATGGATTTACAACAAATATTCAGTTTTATGCCTCCATAGGCTAATCTTGTGGCACGTTCCTTTTTGGATATATTTCCTCTGGCAAAAAGTTCATATACAGAATATAATTGTACTATAATGTGTATAACAGTCTGTCTCTTAAAGTAATTGTATGTAGGATCCCTATGAACCTAATATCCTGCTACTAAGATAAAATAGCAAGTCCTAGTCAGCTGTGGAAGCTGATTTGGTAGAAGGCAGTGCTGTTCTGCACACCTGTGATTGCACAAGATTCAGGGCTCTGGAGGATGAGAACAGTAACATGCAAATATATAAGGCATTTGGTGGTGGCACTTCTGCCATGATGAGATTGCTTGTGGCATGTAGGGCAACTAGCAATGCTAAGTATCTGTGAAATAAGGTCCCTGATTTAGGGTCCTAAATATAGCTTTTGCGATTTGCTTCAGGCTCTCAAATTTGACTATTTTGACTTAGCTGCTTGCAGAACCATAGTTTATCATTTCTGGTGCAATGTTCAGCCAAATTATAAGAGTTCATGCAAAAAAAGAGTTGTTTCAAACATTCTGATAGACCCCAAACTGTCATACATGTGCACCGTATAATAGATAGTGGTATTATTATCAAAAATTCTCAAGAGAAATCATGGTTTCCTTGCCTGCTTTCATTATCTGGAGTTTTTCATACAGTTAAGAAAAAGACTTACTCATGACTGCAGAAAACTCTGGTTCTTTTGAACTAAGCATTGGTTGTAATGATTTTACATGTTCTGTTGTTGTATGATAAAATGGATTTGTTCGATAGCTTCAGCACAGTAATATTCAAAAGGATTTAACAACTGATGTTTTCAAAATACCATCTTTTGCTGGTTCTTTTATTGTTTCAAAACATTTTTGAAATGGAACAGTAATAATAATAATAATTCATGTGTATGATTCCTTTCAATTCTGAATCTCAGAGTACATGCATTAATAAATTAAGCCTCACAGCAGCTCTGTAATTCAACAGTATTTTTATCCACATTTGACAGATGGAGAAACAGAGGTACTGAGAATTATAGATGCATTTGCAAAGGTGTGATTAGGCGGTATGGAAGAGAATATGAATACAGTATTTAGAGTACTCTAGAACTATGGAGAGTTTTCAAGAATAGAAGGTATGTTCTTTTAAAAATGTGGTCCTCCTCAGGGTATGTAGGCTGATGGCCTGAGCTGGCAAGTCAGCATGGCACAGCACTGCTCTTTCAAATGTATTGATTTTACTCTGTCCTAGTTGAAGGATCTCACTGCTGCTGCTCTTTCCATGTTACACATCGGCATTCTGAAACCCTGCTCAACAGCAGAATGGTATTTTGATACTCCACTATAAACCAGTACCCATACTTGAATTCATGTAAGGTGGTACTTTTAAAGATTATGAATAGTCCACATAGTGCCAATAGCACTGCAAACATGCACAGCGCAAATGACAATTGCTCATGTGCTTTCTGCAGCTGGTCAGTGATTGTAATACAAAGTGAGGTGTTCCCGACCCAATTTTTTGGAATACCAGCTCTGGAGATGGAAGCAGCTCCTGGTTTGTGCCAGACAACACATGCACACCAGCTGCCACTTTGTGCAACACTCATGTACAACTGAAAAGCGTGTTGTGTGCTACTGAAGGTGTGCACATAGCGGATTGGGAGCATCTGCTGTACTTAAGATTGGGACTGGCCCTGCTTATGCAAGTGAGCATTGACAGCTCTGATGCCTTGCAAGTTTCCTGGGTCCATGCAGATTTGCCGTGTGTCCCAGTGAACAGAGTTTCTGCTCAGCTTCATGTTCTATATCTGTGCCAGCTCACTGACTCTTGGAAATTATTTGGGAGAGGTGAACACATCAGCATTAGGGCACTATTAAGTACTATGACAGCTTCCTTCTAAAAATCCTGGTGTCAGTGCTCAAGGCAGATCAGAAGCCAAATAACCTTTTTTGGCACCGGAGGTCCTCTGCTTGACTGTTTGCGGATATAAGGAAGACATTCTATTCTTTTCTTCTGTTCTTTTTCAATACAGAACAAGGACACTATTTAAAACCTCGAACAGTAGAACATACATCAACAACAAATTACTACAATGGCTCTTCAGTCTGTGATAAAATATTAATTACCATCCATCTGAGGTAGACAGAAATGATCGAATCAGCCTTTGTCACTTAGTGCTTGTCTTATTCTCAGAGTTTGGACCTCTCATTTTAATACATCTGTAGAAATGAGTAAGTTTTAGTATATTAGAAATCCAGAATTATTTTCTGCAATTGTTCTGTGAATGACTAGGTTAAAGACATCATTAGAAAAATCACTCTAAGTGATTTACAGTTACTTGAATATTCATTTTGTTCTTAAGTTAGGGGTCCATTGCAATAAGCAGAGGCAAAAGTGCTGTAAATAAATTTCCATCCATGCCTACATGCAAACTTCAATCATAACAGGAAGAGTTCTACAGGGTAATAATGTAATATGCTAGTGAATTATGAATGTCTGCGGGACAAATATATTTATAGAGTAGCAGAGATTGTTAATGTTCTTATTGGACATATTTTTGCTCATGTTTACTGTTTTGTTTCTTTTATTTTCTAACACTGGGAATTAGCAAGTTATTGGAAGGAAGGTGACTAAATCTCATTGGTCCAATTGACCTTAAAACAACTGTTGTGGCATTTCCTAAAGATACAAATAAAACCTCAGAAATTTGAGCATAATATGTTTGAAAAAGATGATCTAATAATTATTTTTGTATAAAGTTATGTGATTTCAGTTTAAATCTCACAGTGTGTGTTTCTCCCACAAAGTTAATGAGGGAAACTTTAATTCCTATGTTTATTTAGACTGCAAGATGAGTGAGACATCTGCTTTTCTGCCGAGTTCCTGCTTTGCACTATGTTTGCGTCCAGTGAGTTTGTGAAAGGTATCAATCTGAATCATCTTGGAGTGATGGGAAAAGATGTAGATGGTAGAAAGGAAAACAATTTTTTTCTATTCATTACCTCGTTACTCGTTTATGAGGTAGTGGGGCTGTGACTTACAGTGATGTCAGTTCAGTTGGCTGGGGCTTTGTCGGGTAAGACACTGCAGCAAGAATAGCACCACAGCCAACCTCGTCCCCCACAGTCCTGGAGTGGTTTTCTTCCCTCTTCATTTTCCACATCCAGGGGTTTAAGGTAGGAAATATAAACTGGTTGACCTAGCTTTATGCTGTTCAAGGACTCCCTGCTCTGAAAAACTCTTAGCTGCTTGTTTAAAGTGTTGTTAAGTGCCCATTGTTCTACCAGAGTTAAAACACATTTAATTAAGTCTGAGGCTCTTGCCCATTGTTTTTATTTAAAAAATATTTAGGCTATTGATTAGCTGGATTGGCTCTTCTCCATTTCCTTAGTTAGAAGACCTCTTTGAGTTTCCCTGGTGTGTGGGATTTTTTCCCCTATATATGTGCTGTACATAAAAATAAAGGCACATTAATTATGTCACAAGCCGGCTTATGAGGAATACAAATAATACGAAAATGAACTCAAACCAAGAGAAACATAGTATTTATAATGACATTAGTTAAACTGCATGATATTTTCAAGGCAATATATTGGAGTAAATTTCTTTGCAATTAAGTGAGAAATAAAGATTTAGACCCACTTAACTATGTCCAAAGCGTGGAGTTACAGAAATGTCATTTCCAATTCCTTTTTCCCTTTGCTTTTCTGCACCATCTGGTTGATGGATGTATAACAACAATGAGCTATTAGCTACCTTCTTCTAGTGCTTTTCCCAGTGCATTCACTTGTCATTAACATCCCACACTTGAGAGAAGCTCTTTTCATTGTTTGCCTTTTTAGTGTTTGAACAAAACAGAATTGCACACTTTCAAGTGAGTTTGAGAACTGCTTTGGTTTCTGTTAAAAGCAGAAAAGATAAACTGTTCACTGAGTTGGTCGTATCATCCTACCCTGAGTTTCTTGGAAGGGTTGCCCACTGCTAGGGCTGCATTCTTTTTGAGTGTTCTTAACTTTTTCAGTACCCTTCATCTTAAAACTTTTGTTGATCTTTTACATTCTAATTTGCTTTTTTTCCTATCAGTCTTAGTGGCTCTTGCACTACAAAATATGTCAGTGGCTAGCAAACTCTTTTTCTAAATCTCAAGCTGTTTTCTTCCAGCCTGGCAAATATTTCAGCTTGTCATGCTTCGATTTTCTTTAAAAGTTTCCCTGTTTTTCTCATTTTCTAGCATGTTTACAGTACCACCATATTCCCTGACAGATGAGGCCATACCTTGTGTCATTTCCAACTCATTTGTCTTTGCTATTCAACCTTCACGTCTAGGCTATCTACAAATTCGTTCTATCCAAAATTGTGCTGAAGATTCAATAATTTTTTGTTTGCTGAGGCAGCTAAAATTTTCCCAAGCTTCTTCAATTTTCTTGCTGGCTGTGATCTCTTTGGCAACTCTCATTCCATATTATCTCATCCTTCCTGTAGCCCTCCCTAGTGCTTCATTCTCAGCTGTAAGGTGTCTAGCCTTCTACTTCATGTTTCTGCATAAGGTATTAAATACCTACGACCTAATTTCACAGTCACATCAAAGCAATCAGATATTAGTCTTCGATGGTGAAACTGCATCAGTCAAACTCCATCCTTATTCTACCATTAATTCACAGTTATGGCATATCCAATACCAGTGTTTATATCCTCTGGGGAAGAGTTCCTAATTTCTGTTTCAGAATAAAATTAGGTACACCTATGTATGCAGATCTGTTTAGGACAATTAATGAACAGAAAAGGGACATAATTTATTTTGAGGTTCTCTATAAGCATATTGCCTTATTCTAAAATATCATTTGTTTGGTTACAAACTCTGTCTTTTCCCTAAATACAACATATGAAACCAAATGCATATCTCTTCTTGGTTACTCAGAGCATACCAGCATTTGATTTGGCATACAGTGCTTTTTCTGTAGTTCTTTCATGATCACAGTCATGGCATTGCAGGTAGTGTTTATTGAGGTAAAGGCAGATATAAAGAGTTAATTTTGCTCTCTAATGAGCAGACTAATTTCTAGAACTTCAGACCCTTCTCTAATTCATCTCGTATTCCCTGTATTCCGGAACATAGCAGAGACTGACCCTTAACACTTTTCCTGTGAGAGGGGAATCTTTATACTCATCAGTAAAGTGCTTAACATTATGGCAGGTTTGGGCAAGCACATGGCAATAACTTTCTCTTAAAAAAGAATAGATATTTAAAAGGCAGGATAGGAGAGGAAAATAATGTTCATATACATCCTTGAACACAACTGTGGCCGATTACAGCATATATTTGTATATGTGTTTTATCCTAGAATATAGTGTGAAAATAAACTCACACCCTTAGCACTAGAGGTCACTAAACACAACAATTTCAAAGGGTCTAAGCTGTGCTCTATTTTTTCTTTTTTTTAAACTGAACACTTCATTTACATTATTACAGTTAAAACCCTCAAGAGATAGCAATAGGTGAGAAGCTGTCTGCTCCTGTGTATAAATGGGGAAGGTGGTGACAGCGCAACTGCTCAGCTGAGACCATGACTCATGGTTCAGGATCCTGTGCTTCACTGATGAGTGATAAGTAGAAGGAGGAAAGGATATATCACTTTATACTTTTGCTCCAACTTGCCTTTGTAATCCAGGCATTTAATAAGGAAATTAGCTAGGTTTTCAGACAAGTAGGTGATTATGCCCTTGTGAGAGAAGATGACTTGGAAAACTTAAATTCCTTTAGAAAAATAAGCTTTAATTCAGAGTCCAAGTAATAGGTTAAATTGCAGAGGAAAGGTCAGATATTAATGCATACTGATAGCTTGAAACTTAACAGATGTATCTTTTTCAGACACCTTCTGTCTTTGACAGGAAGTGTTTCACAAGACATATCAGTACAAAAAAAACCGAAACAAAAACCAAAGGGACAAACATTACAAAATTCTCAGCCAAGAGATGAAAGGAAATGACAGAACTTTTGGCTATCTGGCTTTGGATCTGTTGGAAAAACCGATATTATATACTGTTAGTTATGGTTGGTTTAAATGGTTTTCCCTAAACACTTTCATGGCTATATGATGTTATCCTTCATGTCTATAACATGAAGTTCCTGCAAGAAAGAATGGGTTTATCATAAGAAAAGTTGTGGAGAAGAGATTGGCTAGGGAGAGTTTGGGTCACTCTTGTGGAAGAAGAAGGATGCAGACAGAAATGTCATCTTTCCCAAAGACTGTGTTGCTCTGCAAAATCTGTAGTGGAACTTAGGATTCCCACTTCATGCCATTCCCCTGGTACCAGCAAGCATCGACGAATTTCACCCAGTGTCATGGTCCTTCCTGCTCCTGGTCCACACAGGAGATGATTAATTATTACTGTTGTCTGCTACTCTTTCAGCTCAAGCAGCAAAAAGCTTTCTCATCCTCATATAAACCCTTGTTGCTCTCAGTTTTGTACCACATGATAGAACTGGATTTTTTCATTAAAATTTTAGATAATTTCATGAAAAAGCTCCCTTACAGGAATTTTATTAGCAACAAGAAGGAAAATAATTTCATAGTCAGGACATTTCACAATTTATTTTACTTTTCTAATCATACTTTTACCCTCTGCAAATGTATTATTCTTCAGGCTTCAACTGTATAGTATATACATGTTTTTAATAATGGGTCCAATTCATTGTACAAGAAGAAAGAAATATGCACTGAAGGACACTATTGTCTATAGACACCAAATTAGTAGACCTTCTTGACCTTAATTTCTTTGCTCTTCAGTTCTCTATAATCTTGCAGGAGTGTTGTGAACACTGGTTAATTGATATTTTTAATTGTTTAGGTACTGTGGTGATGAGCACCAGAGAAACTCATAAGGAAATTAACAGTTCTGTCTTGAGAGGAGGGTTTGACTAGTGTGCAGTAAATAAGGCCTCAGGTCACACATTGAAAAAATGAGTAGGAAACAAAATATTGAGTAGTTGCTCATTATGTGAACATTCTGTGCACTGAACGAAGCAGAGGTCCTGTGGAAAAGAAAAGTGATCACATAATCAGATTTTGTCATGAGGCTTATGCACAAAGAAGGCTGAATGAAAGATGCACAGCAAAATTAAGATGAGCATTCCTTAGCATTTGAAAGCTTTCTTCAATAGCCTTATGGTGTTCTTTCAGCATAATTTGGATTTTTACATGTGTATTTGCCTTATGTGTGTGTGTGCGCAAAAGAAATTTCCCATTGCTTTGAAATGTATGAACTATCAAGAGCTGACATGATGAATCCTGAATGAACATTCAGTCTTATAGCTGTTGTATCTGGCCTTTTCAAGGAGAATTTTAAAAATAAATAATATGATGAAAAACACATCCTGTGTCTTTCAGAGTAGTTCACACCTTTTTCCTTGAACTTGTTTAAGATCAGCACTTGAAATTTTCAGGGCACAGTTGCAAGGAAAATGAGTTTTCTTCAAATTATTCTTACAATATTTTTTCTACATCTTCTCTTTGTGGCTGATGGATTAATCTGACTACCTTCTGAAAGTGCCAATCTAGAAAGACCCGTTCCCTGTCAAAGATTATCTTTCAAGTAAACAGTTAGGTATGGTGGCAAAAAAAAAGAAAGTCAGCTTCAAAGAAAATTAATTTCCAAACAAGCAGCTAGAATTCATTTTTATCAGATGATAAAGGATTTATAATGCATAGTCACACCAACATTTATGATACCAGCTTAACAAATTTCTGTACACTGCTTTTTCTTGGAAAAAGGGGTGATCCTTTTAAACAGTTATTGGCTTCTCTGTCACTAGGTCTAGGGGAGAGTTTATCAGATAACATCTTTGAAAACATGGTGAAGGAATGAATATAAGTTCTAGAGATTTCATTTGGCAATGCACATTTTAAAGGCACTTGGAAGATGGACAGTTGTGAAGTATTTGCTTGGTTTTTAAATTGAAACTCAAATTCTGAAGCGTGCATCTTTGTTGAATAGAAATGTGTGCTCAGTTTTTAGATGAAAAAAAGAAAGAAAAAGATGCCACTAAAATACACGATGCCACTAATACATGTGTAAACAATTGAAGATAAAGGCTAAGAATAGATTAAGTTTCTATATATTTCCAAAGTGTATATAATAGG
This sequence comes from Pandion haliaetus, assembly GCA_013401275.1. Lineage (NCBI taxonomy): Eukaryota > Metazoa > Chordata > Aves > Accipitriformes > Pandionidae > Pandion > Pandion haliaetus. The sequence continues at coordinate 16,040 of VYZV01044802.1, read as the reverse complement.
ATATTTGCAAAATGTATACAAAATAGTAAATAATAGGAGATATCTGCTATGCTAGATAACAAGAGATACTTATCACGGAAACTTCTTAGATTTGTGGCAAGCTTTAGTGTAACATCTTGTCCTTAATTGGCAACCAGAGTATACACTTACAAACTGTAAGCAAGCACACACATTTTGTTGGCTACTGCAAAGAAGAATTAAGAAGAGTATTCATTTTCTTTCTTGAAGAGTCATGGCTACAAAAAGCAAAAGACTGAGCTGTAGTAAAGCAATCATATCTCTAGTAGTTCCAGATATCAAAATCTGTTTTGAAAGATAATAGGTCTTATCCTAGCCTTGCTATTAATATCTCTACTTAGTTTTCATGACTAAGGCTTTTGTAGTTCATATTGCTCATTCAGCAATACATTTAAATATCTTCACAATAGTTTTTGCCAATGAATATACTCACAAAAATGATTTGGCAATCTTTCAAGGTAAAACTGTCCTACTAAGATTACTCGTGATTTGGCAATCAGCTTTACTGCATAGTATTTCATTGAGCTATGGGGCTTCTTTACTTATACTGTTTTTTAAAAAATCAGAAAATAAATTCTTATGCTTTGTGATTTGAAAATACGATCCATCTTAGAAAATGTATATTTTTCTTTCTAGGGAATTTAGCAAACTACATGGAACAGGGGACTATACCTTCAGTAATACTTTCCAGTGGGTTTCAAGAGCAGATCTGAATGTGTGAGGATTTCTGTCACGTATTATTACTGGGGAGCAACTGGATTTTCTAGATTATTTTGGTAGTAACTGTAAAAATGGCTATATTTCTTTTGATGCTTTTTCCCAGATAGTTTATTTTTATCTTGACATTTTGCCCATCCTGTGAATTTCATCATGGGGAAGAAACAGCAGTTTGTCTCAGAGCAGTTCAATTTCAATCTCTAGGTGACAAGCTGATATTTCTTTCCTCTTGAAGAAGCTTTTAATATGATGTGTTAAATGTCAAGGAAACTCTTCAATATATATTGAACTTTACTAACCTTATTTCTCTTAATATTAATGACATATTGACAGCATGTTTTGAAAAATGAACGCTTCTCACAGATGTCAGGATCCTATACTCACGTTATTCCTACAGGAATCCCACATTCCAATTGTTGTTCAGAATTGTGGTAACTTTTACAAAGACTTTTTTTTTTAAAAAGACTTCTACAGACTTCTAAAAAATGCACTTCGTAAGTTTTCTTTCATTATTGGATGCTGACCATGCTGATCTAATGGATAAGAGATCACAGGTTAGTTTAGTAAGTTTGTAAGTTAGCTTTGAAAAATAATTTTAAACTGGGATCTGAGGTTTCTGAAGCTTGCTCTGTTATGCTGATTTATTGATCTTATAAATCCAGGTGACTAAGTGAGGGTATCTCATAAGTGCTATTGAATGTGAGAAGAAAATGGAATTTTTGCCCTGGAAAAAGGCGAGTATCTGTATTGGAGTCGATGTCCCAGTTCATGATAAACAATGCTGAAGGTCCATAGGAGAAAATAGCTCTATGAAGACATTAAAAAAGGAGAGATGATAATTTCTTAATCAAATCTCAAAGTATACCCTATATAGGGTTTGACTGAGTTGCCTAAACATTGGCATCTGGAGCCATTTGCAGTGCTGCAGGCTGGGACACCTGTATCAGATGGGCAAATGCAAGACCTGATAGGGGGAGACCTGCAGCTGCATCTGCCATGCGGAAAGGATACCCATGGACATCCATGCAAGAGTACCAGCTGCCTGTGTCTAGACAACTGAGGTGAACCCCTAATGACAGCTGGGTATTTTTCTGGTCCCAGAGATGCTGCGTACTCCACCGAATGCAACGAGAGTTTAGCCCCTTAGCTCACATGTTCTGCCTATACGTAGACACTTACATTGTTTTAATACACAACTGAAACCTAGCCACAATGTTTCCTTCCAAAGCAGATCATATACATTTTCTAGCTTCTCATCCTCTTTCTGTTTGTTGCATGTTAATTACATATTAGCGTATTCTTCCAGACATACTAAAAATAAAACCACTCAATATCATTCCATTTGGACAAAATTCAACTGAGCATGTAAGTGGAAACAGTTCTACTTTGAACACATTAAATCCAAGTTTAGGGTTTTGTTGCAGCGACACTGAATATTTGCAAGGTGTTTAGCATTTTTTTTAGTATTGGCTCAAAATTAATTACTTTTGGGGAAACTTCTTCTCTGTTTGCATCCAAACATATTTAATAAGTAGGTTCCAAGAAATCAGACAACACAATTGATTAAAATTTGGTTTTACTCTAAGATACCTGTAACATTTGGCAAGAAATGGGGTGGTGCTCAAATTTCAGTTTCTGATTTACCGTTACAGTTCTGTCTCAATCATATTTATATAAGCTGTCAAAAATATATGAACTACAGAACTTAGCTATGGAGCTTAAAATTCTGCTTTTGTCAACCGTTTCTTTTCTCATTCCTTGCTTCTGTTTCTGCTTTTGCTGAATTTACTGAATAAATTATCCAGGATTTTGCATTGAGTGTATTTCATTCAAGGAAAAGCCTAATTATTGAACCTGAATTCTGCTGAATGGTTCTGTGCAAATCTTACTTTCCCTTTAATACCAGATAATACGGTGTTAAATGCACTTTGTCCCATACAGGCAAACATGCAATCTCTATTACAAGGAAATACAATTTAATACAGTTTTGGTGATTTAAATATATTTGTGAGGCTCTTAAATTACACTGAAGCACAAAAAACTACAAATAATTCAGTAAGTTTTTTTTTCTCGTAATTAAAAAAAAATCCCAAGCATACCAGCAACAGAGATATATTCCTTTAGATTTCATCATTACTCTGTTTCTTAATAATTTTCTTGTACAAAAAAAAAAATCATTAGATGAGAAAAGCTTTTTTCAGTCCCGTGGGAAGTCTGAAACATGCTATAAACGTATTGTACCTGTCTACAGAAAAGCAGTGTCTGCTCCCATTTATAGTGTATTGTACTTGCTTAGAGCACTAAAAGCATTTGTTTAGAAGGGAAGGGATTAGAGTTAGCAGCAAACAATGCGCAAAACCCATTTATTTATTTACTTATTTATTGTGAACTATTCAGAATGATCTATCCTGGCTCTGGGAGTCTTCATGAATATTAGAAGTTTAACATAAGGATAAATATTCTTAGTAGAGAAAGTCATGATTGCCTAAGGCCACAGCATTCTATCAGCATCACAGATAGGTTGCTTAGATCTTAAATCCCATAGCATAAAGAATAATGTTGAGTAATCAGATGTCTCGGGCTGCCCCCTGAGAAAAAGCCAATAAACTGTTTGGCATTATTATTCACAATTGTTATTCCTACAAAATCAAGGGGAGTATATGTTCATGGATAAGTAAGTGTCAGGGATGATGAGGAGAGAGTTGCACCCCAAGAGCTGGACTTAGAGCCTGGAGAACTCTCAGAAGAAGCTGTGCGGTGCCTGTGCTGTGTCTAGAATGCAAGAGCTAGGAGCACGTCTTGCTTCCTGTGGCTGCCCATCACCGTCCTGCCTCTGCTGATCTTGGGATGTACTGCAGAGCACGTCTGCTGAACAAATTACATATAGCCTCAGAGATGGAAAGACCTACCCGCACTGTGGGTGAGAGGAAGAAAGCATGATTGTTGAATGATGGCTCCTAGAGATTGTCAAGGTCAGCACCAGTCTTGGAGCTGGGGATGTCTCCTCTCACAGACACTGCTACTACCACTGCCACTTCACTCTGCACATAGGAAAGAGAGTTTTAATTTTCTGAGTATATTTCAGTTTCCTGGGGAGTGTTTTATACCTCTACCGCCGTAGTGCTGTGTCCAGAGAGGCATGCTGGCTCCATAGTTATGTGAACCGGGAGAAAGAAAGATGCGAGAACCCTCCAGCACAGTACAAAGGCAGGGCTGGGGTTCTTCAGTTGTAGAATTCAATGCTCGGGATCGATGGGAACTGAGGAGTCAGTATGTTACTAATTCTCAAATTCTGATCTCGCTTACACTAGCCGTAAGGTGGAGCAACTCCACAGGAATTCGCAAAAGATAGTCTGGATTTATGTGAGTGTATCTGGGGGCAGTATTTGGCTCCCTATTTGTATGCAAACAAATTGTTTGATCAGCTTTCCAGAAATAAAGGCTTCACTTAGTGACAATGTAATACATTTGGGGTTTGGGTTGGTTTTTTTTCATTGAACTGTATCCTTTAAGTATTCAGAAAACAATCTGTGGCTATTTATAATCTTGCAAACTGGATCAACTGTTCTCTTGCTCAGTGCTCCATATAATGTGAGAATGATGGAGATGAAAGCATTGATAATTTTAATAAAATTATCTTTGTAGTGTTATTTCAGTGCTTTATAATAAGTTTATATGATGCCCCAAGGGCAGCTCTGTTCTTACTAACGTATCTCGATCACAGTTTTGTTAGGGTAGAATAACTTGGCTTTATTTTCCTTTTTTTTTTTTTTTTTTTTGGGTATAAAATTTTTTTTTTTTTTTCTTTTTTTTTTTTTTTTTTTTTTTTTTTTAATAGCCTGAACTCAAGCTGTTTTGTAGCTGCCCTATGATACAAATGGATGCACTCTTGGGGCACTGATTAAAATTTGTATGTTTTAGAAGTATGTTCCTGGAATCATATTGGCACAAGAGTACCTCTGAACTATCAGTATCTGTGCTGTTTTCATATCAAGGTGCACACAAGAAATATTCTGAAGCATAATAACTTATATTCTTCTTAAAATACTATTTATGCATACTAATTAGTTGTAACCATGGGAAGCAGTATTAACAGTATACTTTTCATTTTAAACCAGTCTCTCTTGTGCTCCACTTGATTAATTGTCACAGAGTGTAATTTTATCATAGTTAAAACTAATTCAAGCCCATTTCCCTGTAGTAATATATATTTTTTTTGGTTTGGAGAAATTAATATTCCTCAAAAACTAATTAATGATCTCCAAAGATTCATTTGCATAAAGGATGTTAGAGTTTTACAGCAATTATGCATTGTATGTAACTCATTAAAAGGTCCATTTTCATTAGTGGATTTAGTGATGAGGTGACAGGCGTAACAACTCCAAATGGCCAGGCAAAATGCAAAGTGAGACTGGGAAATCCTTCAGTCTAAAGCCACCAATGTAGCCAAGTTATTTCTCCATCATGAAATTTTTAGAAAGAAAATAGCTCTGAAATTAACAGTAAGGTCCTTTGAAGGTTACCTCTTGTCTGACAAAAATTGTGGCATATTCTTTCCATTCAAAGAAGGATGCATCTGATGGTGTGCTGAGAGCCCCAGCTCATGGGTTGGATTCTACTACCTCTCATTCTCACTGTTTAATGTCCCCATCAATCGTCACTTGATGTCAGCGAGGCCTCCTGAACCACAAGATGCTCTGCAGTGTGAGAAAGGGTGGCCAGCAGCCACTGGTGGGCTGTAGAGCAATGAAACCAGATCGCAAGCAGCAGTTCTTCAAACCTGCATCAGTCACTCTTCTGATAAAGGAAGATATTAGAAGCACCTTTCTTATCTTTTTAAAGTGATAGTTTGCATAAAAATTTGGCTCAGAGACAGATCTGTAGTTCTGTTACACTGAGAGGGGCTGTGCATAACAAACTTTAATATGTTTCATTTGTCTGAGACATCATTAAAGCCCACCAGGCTAGCTCTGCACAAGGCAGCATAATTCATGGCAGACAGAAGATCCATTCATTATTCCTGCCATAATTACAGCAAGAGCATTATTGATAAATCAAGGAGAAGTAATAATTCTTTTGAAAAAGTGCAGTGTTTCTGGCTTTCTAACAAAACAGGAAGATACTGTATGTGAAATCAATCTTCCCAATCACACATTTATTGGGACTTCTAAGATGCAGAACAAAAACACTCTCACCTTTTCCCTGTATTTCAGGTATGTATTTCATCTCAGGCAATATTAATATATAAAGAGTCAGACATTACAACTCAAAACATGCATTTTCTCTCTTTCATCCCCACCCCCACATTCCCCAATAAATCAGTGTTAATAATTTCTGAGGTCCCAATCCAGCAAAACACTTAAGCACATACTTAACCTTAAACACATGAGTAGTCTCATTATAATCAGTGAGACTTCTCATGCTTTAAAGTTAAGCTTGTATTTAAGTGCTTTGTTGAATCATAGCCAAAATGAAGTAGTAAAAACCAAGGTGTTTTCTGCATTGAAATACAAGTACAAAGACATGGCATTAACACTGTGGCTTACACTGATGAAAAAAGCACTCCTGGAAGTGTGAATTACAAGAGCACTATTAATTCACCCTCATGGGACTTTAGTATAGCAATGCATGCTCCATAGATGGGATTTTCAAGGCTGAGTGTATTTAGAAGTGCTAAGCACAAGCAAATAGAAAAATAGTTATCCTGGCAATCACTCATGATTACTGCATCCACTACGATTTCTAACATATCCAATTATACCTGTCTCTATTGTTATCATGTCCTCACTATTTTTCTGTGTTTTAAATCCCAGAGAGTGTGATTCCACCAGGCAGGTAATATCACAGCGTTACTTTCACAATTGGTGCCTGACAGTGTTGTGGCTTCTAATGACAAAAGAAATACTAAATAACAACAATCTTTTATCTGGTATCGGAAGGAGGTTATCTGGATGACATAATCAGGTCTCTGTTTTTTTGTGAAAAAGCACCTTTGTCTTCAGATTCCCAGAGAAGTGCTCAAATTGTGCAAATTTTCTTCAAGTAGTAGGAAATTAATATAAACTCATTTTTAAAACCTCAAATAAAATAAGCAAATTTTGCTTTTTGCTTTTTATATTTAAAAAGATGCATCCACTGTACAATCCATTTCAGAATACAAGTTAGCCCAATGGTAATCCTGCTGGAATTTTAATATTTTACAAGTGTGATCTAAGGCTAATTTGTATCTGCATATAAAATGAAGGCAATTAAAGAAGGAGGGAGGAAGGAGGATCTGATGTAGCCCCTCTCATATTATTCTTGATTAATTTGGATAACTTTTAAGGACTAATTATTTTCTCCACTAGGATATTTGAGGTAGCATTTCATCCTTCTGGGTATATTCAGTTGCACTTTAATTTTTCTTAAACTTGACTAGTAATTGCAGAGTATGTATACTTCTTGCTTATCATCATGCACAATGCTTTCTCTCAGGATGGTGATCTTTGAACTATGCTATGGCTATTTTTGCAACAAGTTAGCTAGAATTGAAACAGAAGCATTATTATTAACAAAATTGTCAGCATTCAAAAGCCTATAGCATACAAATGCTATTGTTAAAAATTCAATCTGACTCATTGTGTAGAAGATGAACTAATAGAGCTACTGTCTGAGTTACTGCAGGCTGCATTAACTCATCAAGAAACTGCTCCAATGCTGATGGTCTCCCAAAGCTTGAGAGCTTTGCCTGTTCCTTGGCCTCATTTTTTTGTGTGTATACTCCAGTAGTCCTTTTATTTATTTATTTATTTATTTTGCAGACCAGGAGTGAATGAACTGAAAAGTTTATTTAGGGTTGCAATTTCACTTGCTAAGGTCAGAAGGTGCCTGAAATGTTATGCCTTCACACCCCTGAGCTTCTGCTTAATTGGTGTGAAGCCAACACAAGCTCTTGTGCACCTGAGGGAACAAAGAAAAATCCAGACTGTAAATAATACATCTCTCATAATACAGTGTCCTGGTTTCAGCTGGGATAGAGTTAATTGTCTTCCTAGTAGCTGGTATAGTGCTATGTTTTGAGCTAGGTATGAGAAGAATATTTGTAACACACTGATGTTTTCAGTTGTTGCTAAGTGATGTTTAGTCTAAAGTCAAAGATTTTTCAACTTCTGATGCCCAGCCAGCAAGAAGGCTGGAGGAGCACAAGAAGTTGGGAGGGGACACAGCCAGGGCAGCTAACCCATACTGGCCAGCAGGGTATTCCATACCATGTGAGGTCATGCCCAGCATATAAACTGGGGGAGTGGGGGCAGGGGGGATCGCTGCTCCAGGACTAACTGGGCGTTGATCGGCAGGTGGTGAGCAATTGCATTGTACATCACTTGTTTATTCCAATCCTTTTATTGTTACTGTTGTCATTTTATTAGTGTTGTCATTATCATTATTAGTTTGTTTTTTTGTGTTCTATTAAACTGTTCTTATCTCAGCCCACGAGTTTTACTTCTTTTTCCGATTTGCCCCCCCCATCCCACTGGGTGGGGGGGGGAGAAGTGAGTGAGTGGCTGTGTGGTGCTTAGTTGCTGGCTGGTGTTAAACCATGACATACAGCTAAGGAGAAGGTCCAGAAGGCTGGCCCTCAAAAGATAAAGTTTTTGAAGGCTAAGGATGAGATCTACTGAAACAGCAGCCTTTGTATGAATACACCTTGTTCCTCTTTAGTTGGAGACATGATAACTACTCACCCTCTTCTTCCATACATGTATACTAGATTAAAGGTAGTATGCATGACAACTTGATGCTGATGATCTGGAGGAGAAAACTAGACAAAAGTCTGGATGCAGTGCTAGATTTGCCTGTAGCTTTAAACTGACACTCAGTATTTTTAAGCAAAAACATCCTTCATCCAGGTTCCCAGAACTTGTTTAAAAAAAAGAAATAAAGGAACAGATGTATTCCACTCACTCTCTCTGTGAGCAACAAGCAACAGCTGTTTCAGAGAAGGGTAAGATAATCTGCTTGCTGGCAACATTTTTTTAAAAGTTCCCAATAGGGAGAAATCATTGTATGGCTGAAATATAAGGGTTTACATCTCTCTTGCTTATTTTAAAGTAGTTTCTGTCCCATGATTTTTCTTTGCCTGTCACTAATTCTTTCTAAATTCATGGCTTCAAGTGTATTTTGTGGCAATAAATCTCATGGGATAGTTGTTTTTTTTGTAGAAAATGTTTCTATTATTGTTTACCACCTTTTACCATCATGAGTTTCTTTTTCTACAGAGAAAAAAATGTCCCTATCTACCTTTTATCCAGCATTTTCTATAAATTTTCCTTATTTCCCTGTGGGTTTTTTTTTTCTTCTCACTGAATTAACATGTCCTGGTCTTGCTGTTCCCCCTTCAGATTAGAATTTTTCTGAGACCATAATCACTCTTGTCACCACCACATGCAGTTCCTCTGTTCACAAAGTGAATGAAGCGAAATGAGCACAGTTTCACAGATAAACCTGCAGCACTACCATGTATGCAATGGCATCAGCATGTTTTCTGCGGTACAATCATTTTCATTCTGTATGCATCCTAATGGCTTGTTTGCTTTGCTGTGGCACATCCAGCTGAGGCCTCGTGCGCCCTGTTATCAGTTCTCTGAGTTGATGTTGTTAATTTATGATCTGGGCTTCATATGAGTCGTGGAAGACTTCTTGGTGTGAGGGACCGAGAGACTGTGAGAGATTGGCAGCCATTTTGGCTCAGCAACCAAGCAGGTAGCCACAAGAGGCCGAAACAGGACGTGCCCTGCAGAGATGGGGTAGTGGACTGTTTCTGGGAGGCTTTCTGGTGGTTGTGCCTCGAAGAGGCTTTCTGGTGATTGTCTTTCTGGGAAGTTTTTCTGGCAGTTGCGCTTCGGACGTTTTGTCATAGGTTCAGAGTTACAGGCCCTTACCACGGCAGTTCTCTAAACAAGTTAAGTGGGATAAGGGGGCATCAGCGATCCCCGCCTCCGACTCCCTCCTCAAGTACTTTCGAGAAAACCCCACAACGCATGCATGAAGGGCTCTCCGACATGGATACAAAAGGCAGGGGCGGGGGGCAGAGAGAGTAACCCCCAGGCGCACGCACCGGCTGCCTGAGAATCCTGACAGTTGCTGCTGAGACCATTTCCTCGCTGGATGCAAAGGTGGTGACACTTACCTCTCCTTTTTTCTCTTTCTTCTCTCTCTTATCTCTTCCTCCTACCTTGTTGTTAGGAATATTTTGCTACGGCTGTTAGGTGTCAAGTTTTTTATTTGAAATATCTGTTACGCTAAATTTAGCCACGCTTGTGTTATAAGTCAAAGTTAAACATATTTCGAGCATTTAGGAGCCATTGTCATGACTCCTGCCCTGGGATTCGCTGAGTGAAATGGAATGTTGAAATTTTCCCTGTCCCTTGTGAGTCACTGTGTGACTCCTGTGTGCAGCAATGGACTATCTAAAGGATCACCTGCCCTGAGCTCACCGAGAGGGAGATGGGACACATGGAAAAGAATGAAACAATAAAATTAGATGTTCACTTTTCTTTATATTGATTCTTAAAGAGAAACTTCAATTTCTGACTTCTCTTTTGCAGCATATTTTCCAGCTTCTCTCTCTATCATTACAGTTAATTAATTAATGAATTTGCAAGAGTTGGGAACATTATATTGGTCAAGGAAAGGTGTATTAGTTTTAAAGAGTTACATACTCTCTTATTTTGAACTGCTGTGGTAAAGACAAAAGCTATTGCACAAATATGTCCCACATGAACTTCATCATTCGATGGAGATGCTTAAGGATCTAATTGCTCTAGGCTGTCGCCAGCATCAGTGGGCAGAGATAGGCACCTCCAGGAAGTGTTTTAGGTCTTAGCTGAGTTGAATTGCTTTCTAAAGGTGACTTTCTGGAAACGACCCAGATAACTAGTTTCTAATTTGACTGTCTCAGGTAAATGCAATCAGGCTTGTAAGAGTTACGGTCACCAAGTTAGAGGACCCATTTGCTGGAAAAAACCCCCAACCAAACCAACAGACAAAACCTTTAGTGGGATCACTAAGGCCTGTGCTGTGTTTTCAGCAGCATCAGTGTAAATGACTGATTTTAGGCAGCCCTTATGTAGTCTCAGAAATTGATCTAAAGCCTGTTTAAAGTCACTGAAGACATTCCTATTGATAGCAGCTTTGTATGAGACCCTTATAAGATCATGAATACAAGAACTAGTTGAACAGCATTTATTAAAAAATATAAATTAATTTTTTGTTTGGTGTAGTATTTGTTGTCCACTCATGTGTTCTGAAAACTGATTAAAAGTTTATTAATGCTTGCCTAGTAGTACATGCAGATAATTCTCATTCCTCAGTTGTTTCCAAAATATTCAGTGTTCATTGTATCTATTGTTCAGTCATACTGTATTGTTGGATGCATATCACACTTCCTTCTCATGGAATGGACACCTAAAAATTATTAATTTGAGCATAAAAAATGATGAATAAATAACAAGGAATGGAACTGCAGTACAAATATGAGGCTCTTGAGATTTGCAAATAGTTTTTTGACTATGAGCGGTCATACCAGTATTTCTGAATGATTAATATTATAATGGCACAAAGAGAAGAAAATTGAAGACTGGTCTGAGGAAAAAATGTTTGTAATATTTTACTCTGTGACCTAGATAAATACGCATATGTATTTTTTTTGTATTCTTTCTAATATATGTTACGTACATGTATGTATGTGTCTGTGAGTGTATAGGAGAGATTTAAAAGCATATGAATGATATTAGGACTTAAAAAAAAGTGTTTATTAGTAACATTTCTGACTAAGTGTATGTGCAGCTTTTACCGAAGTCAATGGGCCTATTTACATCCATTCTAGGGCAGTGCTTCAACTTTTATAATGGAAGCTCTCTATTGTGATGTGGTGTTTTCTCTGTTGAAAGGTCTGTTTCATTTGTCTAGTTTTCTCTAGGAGTCTGGGTTATGTGAAAGAGATTAGAGTGTATTCTGTGGAAATTATCAAGCAGTTCAATCTTTTGACTTGCCAAGACAGAAAGACCGTATTGAAGTTTACAGATATGTTTAGACCTGAATCAAAATGGCCACACTGATATACAAAAGGATATAAGTTTGAAAATAGCATAGACAGTCCCAAGCCCAAATAACATTATACATCCCCAGAAATTATGGGTTTTAATATAAAAAGATGAAAGTTAGATTTTAGATCAAGCAGAAGGAAGGCTGGAAACCAAATCTTCCAAGGTCCTCGAATGAGTACAAATACAAAAATGCAAGGTGGGAAATTCTTCTTTTTTATGTGAACATTATGAACTTAGAATATGTTTCTGTCATCATGTAGACGGGACTGAAGAATTCAATTGGTATTTCAATTGGATGTCAAAATAGCAGCTAAGTTTTTAAACTTAGTAGGAACGTGAAGGATTGAAATTAGTTATTTGAATAATACTAGTCTCTTTTCCCTAGGGAGTAAAGTTTTTTTGCATATCACTTATGAAACCGTACAGTACATCTAACTCCATTTAGACATTAACATTAATTGCTAATAGTTTCCTTTCACAGATTCTAAATGGTGGATTTATTGAAACATCCTAAACTTGCTCCTCTGGGGGTATGTAAGAATAAGCTTGTGTATCCTTAGGAGCAAACTGCAAATCGGCAGTTTTAATGCTGCCTAAGGTAGTCTGTTGTGGGGGGTTTTGGGGGTTTTTGTTATGTTTTGTGTTGTTTTTTTAATTTTTTTTTATAATTACTAACATATATCAAGTTTATGTTAATTATATGAAAATGTAATAGAAATATTCAGTAGCATTTAAGGAACTAAAGTAGTTAACCTAGTTCTAAGCTGCAAAATGTTAGAAGACTCAGCACATTAAAGTAGGTGTAAAAATATAAGGGGACATTTGATTTTACTGGTATTCAGCTTCATATATGAAACTAAGTTAAACTTATTTTCCTGAATATGTCAGTGAAACTTCTTCAAATATCATCTCCTTTTCCCTCTGTCTTTCTTTCCCACCTCCATAGACTTCATTCCCATTCTTGTGCAATCATGTAAAAAGTCACCTTTGCTTTTTTAGAAATGTCACTTGAAATTGTTTATGTTTCCTTAGGTGTATAATGCAAAGCATTTATTTTTCAGTCTGCATAATGACTTTGTAAATTTTTATTCAGAATAAAACAATGAAGAACAAATATATTTTCTGCAAGAGAAAAAATGACCAGGTGGCTGGTTACCCTGAAACAATCAGTGCAAAATGATTTAGCACACCACTCACCAACATACTCCCAGGAGTGTTGACAGAGTAAAACTGCATTCTGTACAGCAGTTTACAAAGTTGCAAATGGAGGAGAAAAACCTTACTTCCACATATTCAGTTATGAGGGCAAATAGGTATTGGATACTACAAGCTAATGGCTACTCAGTCTCCTAGACTCTTGGTTTACTACTTCTTCTGAAAATCCAAATATATGCATAAATTTGTGGTGTTCGAAATGGAGAAGTAGCTTATTTGGCTAAAACTGGTAGCTCCATGTCATTTCCAGCACTATGGACATAGTTGAGCTAGTGCAGATGCAGTTTATCTTATGTTTCCCTGTAGGCAGAGAAGGTTGAATTTATCTCGCACACATTTGTTATTAATTATGTTGGAGGTAATTTCTTATTTTGAAATATCTTTACTGTTATATAATGCTCTGCAACATATTAACTTACAGGAACTTTTAAATGAATATTACTAATTTATATTTGAATCAAATGCATTCTGGTTATAGAAGGAAGCAAGCTTCTTTATTTTGGAAGATATTGATGTTTCAAATTTATAACCAGGCATTAAAGTGTATATGGACTCAATAGATCTAATGAAAGGCTACACAGTTCCACAATTTGCCAATGCTGAGATGATATCCTCATGTTGAGTATGGGAAAGGTGAAACAGGAAAAAAAGTGAAATGAATCCACTCAATTGTTCTAGGTGTTGCAGAAATACATGATTCAAGTTGTATTTTTCTATTTCTGAAAATATATATGTGCAGTGATTTTTAATGGAAGCATTCTGAAAGAAGATGCATAACTGCCAATTAGAAGTCTAGTTAAAAAAAGGCATAGAAAGTTATGATGCAAGCATTTTCTTTTGCCTGTTAAAGAGAGAAGAGATAGGGAATAAAAAAGATCAACACAAACTACCAACCTATCAGTGAGTACTTTCAACAAAAAGTGTGTCTAGCTTCTGCATTGCAAAGCTGCTCGAGTAAGAATGCAAAAGTCATGACAAATCACTTTTTCCTATAATGTAAAATTCTCCTTAATTGGTCCCTGTGAAAAATCTGTGGTTTTGCTCGAAAAGTGATCTTT
>VYZV01044798.1:33288-45097 GCA_013401275.1 Pandion haliaetus | reverse complement strand
GGGGGGAAGTGAGCATTTTCCTCCACCAGGAAAAACACTTGCAAGTTACTTGCTCCTTTAAAAGAAGCACAACTGCAATCTTCAGTTGATAGTCAAAATTTTCTTTTGTTCTCCTAGAATGCACAGTAAACACATTAAATTTGATCTAACAATTTAGGTTACACACTCTAAACTTCAACTCTGAACGTATCCAATTCCGATTTAATCCCTGTAATAAAAGAGTTGTAATTATTTTTCTGACTGACACCTGGCATGAAGGATGCCCCTTACAATCACATCCTTTCTGTATCTATATGTAATCACATCCCCATGTTCTGCTACAGCCCTTCTGAGGGCTCCAGTAGGAATACAAGTAGGGAGCATTCAGCAGGAACTTTGGAGCTCTGCTTATCAGCTCCATAGGAATACTGATCCTGTGGTTTTCATGTCTGTAACACTTTCCTTCTCTGCCTCACCCTCTCAACTGTAAAACATTTTTTTTCTGTTGCTGCTGTTCCCCTGAGGCTTTAATGTTTACACAGCTTTTTCCATGGCTTTGCTTTGTAAGGACACAGCCCCAATTAAAGCTCTGATTCTGCAATATTCATGGAAAAAAATAACACAAGTTCAAAAATTTCTTTTGAAGAGGCTGATTGCTGTTAACCAGCCAACAAGTAAGTTAGTATATTGCTGATTCTTGTTTTCATCTCTCAGTTTGATTTCATCACTGTAGCAATGAGGTTAGCCATATAAAACTTTTCAAATGAGCAATTTCTGGGGAATAAATATTTATTAAATTGCTGCTTTTGAGCACTGGAATCTGAAATATTTTTTAAAAACTAATCAAAACACCTCAAGAGCGACAATTGCATTCTGGGGATCATAAGGATGGAGGGCTCTAATCAAAGCTGTTGAAGCAGCAGGGCTCCGATATACTGCATTGTAAAGGGGGTGGGAAAGAGGGTCCTGGAATCTCACTTAAATCTTCACCTGTGGGAAGGAACCTTTGCAATAAACAGCAGCTCATCTGTCTGCAGCAAGGCAGAAAAAGGTCAACTCAACGGCTGTTAGGCCTTTAATATTTTAATTTAGGCAATTATCAAGGGACCACATGTAGAACCTCTTGTCTACAGAATCCACATGAGGGCATGATGATGACTTTATTATCCAAATGACATAAAAAGATACCCTAGCAGGTGTACTCACTTTCTTCACTAAGAAACACTGTCTGACTAGTTTTTGTGATGTTACATTCTTTTTATTTTTTAAAAAAGTACTTATTCATATATTTGTGTTTATATATTTATATGTACATATTTATATCTTGTTTCTTATATATTTATATTTGTATAGCATATTTATTCATAGGTAAAGGCAGTAGCACTTCTGTAGCATTTTTATCGCATCTTACCCAAATGTGCTTTATCTACCCTTAACTAGGCCCCCCCTCTACCCATAGCATGTACATTTAACATTAGCTACTGATGAGAAGGTAGTTCAGACATGTCATGATTACAGAAAAAACATGCAGCGCATTTCCCAGCTACCCTTCTTGTAACTGCTAAACCATCCTTCCTCCCAAGATGTCTGCCCATGTATAAAGTCAATGCATACCTTCTCACATGAAATCATAAAGAATTAATTTACCTACTCAGTCCCAGATAAATCCCTTGCCCATTATATTTTTGTAATATTCAATAAATACATATATAAGACATGAAGGAATGACATACATACTGCACAGATACTTGAATTATACTGACTTTTATCTCCAAAGTAGCACCTATAAAGTGATCACATACAAGTGTTCAGGGGTGCTTTACATACACATACATGTGCATGTAAGTATTCATATATGTATATCATATTTTGACAAAGAAAAAAACATATGACAGGTACGCAATTCAGACCCACAGTAAGCAGGTTAGACCATGCTCCACCTGCTCTGTTTCTGTTCATATACAACATACATGCCACTACATAATATATACTTTTTCCTAAGTACAAGGTCCTAAAAAATCAAAAAGTTACAGTGAGAATTTAAAATTCTTTTAAAACTACTGCATAATTTCCTTTTTTAAAAAAAATCTGGAGTCCTCTGGAGAAGTTTAATTTTCATAAAATAAGATGACTAAAAAAATGACAGCCGAAAAGAAATACATTTACCATCTTCAATTCTCTCTGTGGTGCTTACATTTTCAGAGCCTGGTAACAGTAGGTGATTTTATAAACTATATGGTGTGACAGAACTTAATGAATATTGGATGAAAAAGAATCCCTAATTCAACAGATACTTGCTATAATGTGCACAACATGATAAACAATAGCAATACTTATTAGACCTCCAGTATTTGCTTCTGCTTAACAGATTTCCTTTCTTATACTCAGTATTTAAAATACCAAAGAAAGGCTAGGGTTCAAGATCCTACTGTACCCTACAGCTTGTTGGTATTACAGTCCCAACACTTGTATTGCTGTTGTACTACCATTACATTTTATTACACTAGGACAACAGTAAGCTGAAAGATAAAAAAAAAAGCTTAAGAGAAAAAAAAAAAGCACAGTCTATGTACTAGTCCTGCAATGAACTATTAGTGCATCAAATTCCGCTTACCAACACATCCAGGTTCTATATTTCTCAATTCTTCACCACATCAAAGTCTAAGAGTTTTCTCTTTCTGGTAAGAGTCATTGGAAGACCAGACTGCTGACTGCAAAGAGCAATGCTGGAGCTCTTCAGATACGGCAGTACGTTTGCTATGGTGTATAAGAGCACTGAACACGAATGCTCACTATTGTAACACGGGTTTTTGTGGTTAACTATCTTAAGCCTCATTATCCAACACAAAAAAAAAAAAATTGGTATTTACAAGTACCATGTTCTAAGGAAATTACAGACTACATGACACAAAAATAGGCAGTAAGTTCCTATCTATGGCTAACAACTACCCCCCCAGCCCCAGCCATGCACACCAGTTCCACCAGCTTGAGAAGCTGACACACAAGAACAGGTAGACAATCAGAGCTAATTTCAGACACAGAAGAAATTAATTGCAAATGTATTTGGCAATACACTACTCATAAGATGAACTCTCTGTGACACACCAGAAGTCTCCACTAATTTTTTTTTTTTAAGCCAACTTGTTGACAATTCTAAAATCTAAAATGCAGAAAACAAACACTGTGGCACAATGGGCCTGTAACACCAAACTTTTTTAGTCATATTAATTTTGTTCTTAGTGGCATGACATTCTCAGGAGAGAAATTAGTTTCACAGTGGCAGAAAATATGTATGAAGACACCAAACCATGAGTGTCTACATAAAAATAGCTGTTCTATTTTTAATACGACAATAGAAGTAAACAGAAAGAGTACAACCTAGACATTCCATATGAGCTCCTCAAACCATTGCTCTGAAGCCTCCAGCGTAATTAAAATTTCTTTCGTCGGTACCACAATGGACCACGTGAAGCAATCAGGCATCTCCCACCCTTCATTTTCAATTCACCTCTCCCCCTAAGCACAACTCCCAGCCCACCCCATATACCTGACAAGTGACAGCCCAATCTGATTAAATGCTTGCAAGGGAGGGGACTCGTGGGCCTCCATGACAGGCCAAAAGTGATCACCATGGAGATACATAATTACAGCTGTCAACGCGTCTACTGTCCTGCTGGCATCAATTTGATTGCTCCCAGCAATAATGATAGACAAAGCTTAGTGTGCACTCTCCTGCACCCAATCACTTTATCTATTCTGTGGTCCATTTAGCTGACATGTAACATTCACACAAGCAAATAACAGCAGTAAGCAGAACATTTAAGGCATTTTAATTGTTTTTTCTTTGTATGGATGGCTCACAAGCGCAAATGTTATTACATAAAACTCCTGCTGCAGCATTAATTGAAGAAAGATTTGGTGGGACAAAGACTGTAGGGGGTATAGTTTGTCCATTATCACTTGTACTTTCAACAGGTCTCACGTTTGGAAAATTGCAAATTGCAAAAACTTGCAAGGGCAAAATGTTTGACATCCTGTTAGCTATTACAACATGGTGAAAACTTCTAACAATCATTGGAGTATTCATTATAAATTCTTATTAAATAAACTCTTTGTTTCATTAAAAAAAAAGTTTAGATACATCCAATGATACCTTTTTCCCTCATCTCCTCTTTAAGATCGCATAATGCCTTTTAGATCGTCACAATTTTTTTCTGCTTTCAGGCTTTGAACACAGCATGAAGCCTTAAGGACCAGAAAGGGTCAGGGCCTTTCGGAAAGTACACGGGTAAAAACAATTTAAGAAGCAAAATAAATCATATATCCAATAACATCTCCACACTTAAGATTCCTCCTGTACTCTTTCACTATTTTCCATGCAAGCAGACTGAATAATTGTATTCACAGATGGTACAGCCTCATCATTCCGCTAACTGACATATTGTCATGTAGATGTGCACTTATGACTTACGACTACCTTGATTTTACAAAGGGCTGTGTCCTTGTTCTTTACATGTAGCAGAAAACACTATTTAACAGTCATTCCATATAGTTAGACTGTATCCTGAAACATGTAATAATCACTTAAATTTCCTCTTTAAAGTCTACAAAGCTAAACAGAAAGCACCAGCAGTATCTCACTGGTGTCCCCAGTTCTCTGTGCTTAAAGAGCCAACTCAACATTTCACTGTCCTTTCTAATCACCATGGTATTTTCACTAAAGCTGTGCTTGAAAAATTTAAGGTGAAAGTTATAAAACGTAACAAAATATGTCAACATATAATGGTTTCCTGTTATACACAATCTGAACATTTTAAACCCAGTTTGGAACTGTACATGTTTAAGCAGTTTTTCAGGTTGCACAAATAAGTATTGCCATGTNCCCCACACCCCCCCCAAAAAAACTGGAAAACAGGCCCGATTTACAAAGCTGCTGAGTACTTATAGTCTCTGTCTATAAAAGAGACACTCAGAACCTATGAAAACCAGAACCACGTTACTTACACTTGGCACATGCAATGGTTCCTGATACTGAGAGAGTTTACCAATGGATGGCAGGCCAAAAGATTTGTAGGGATCCTGAAATAAAAATTCAACACGAGAAAGCATTAAGCTTTTACAGATGCAGAGAAGATAATATTAAAATGCTTGAAGTCTAACAGAAACCACTGCTGGAATAACTTTATTTTCTTCCTCAGAATTACTTGTGTTGAAGCACAGTTCTTCATCCACCTACCCCCGCGACTCCAAATAAAGAACTGGAAGCACATAAATTCTCTTGCATTGCAATCAAAAAGTAGAAAATAAGTGCTCTGCACACAGCTACAGTACACCACCAAAATATACAAAGGTGACATTTTCATCTGCTACATTGTGCCTTGGAAGAAGGACGGGAACGCATTCAGAAGGGTAGAGTTGAAAAGAGAGTATAAGGAAAAAAATTTCAGGATAAAAAGAGCAGTTAGAAATTCAATCATCTTAAGAAATCAAACTGACTTTTATGCCTTTGGACATCTCCTACATAATGCAATACCAATATAAACTTAATAGGACAGCAAATAAACATATGGCCTACAGAATAACCAAATTCATGGCAAAGTAGTTGGATCCATTACTTATAAATGTGAGGGAATCTACGCTGAACAAAAAAAAAAAAAGCCCAAGCATCAATTACTCCAGGGTAAAGCTTACACATAGTCAGAGTAGCTTCCATGCCAACCACAGGGCAAGTATTTATTCTTTATCGAAATAGTTCATATAACTGGTAACCAGTAGAGCAAGTTGAAGATTATGTGCATATCACAAAGAGAAAGAAAAACCAACATAAAGCAAGATGCCTTGGGTCACAAAAGCCACAAGTTAAGCGATGGAAAAAACATCTCAAGGTGCTGAATTATTTTTGAAAAGCAGTTACCTAAAACACTCCTAAAACAAAATGAAGGAAGCTAGGCATCAGTTTTTAATTAATAAATCTTGATTTTCATGTATCAAAAATGACAGCAAAAAGATGTTACCTTGAAATGTCCCAAACATGCTTGAAAATGGGTTTTATATGTTAGTAAGCTTTTTTAAGGTGAGATAGAGAGTCGTACCATAAAGTTACTGTCTTAGAAGACACTTTGAAAGTTTCTCTTATAAACTGTAGCTTCAGAAGACATGTAACCTGCTTTTTCAACATGTTAACATATTAAGATGTTTCAGTACAACAACAAAAATTCTGTAAGCCATTGAATTTCAACTGTCTTTTTAAGTCAACAAGTTTCAAGCACGCAAGTTAAACCTGGAAACACTAGTCAACTGTTGGCAGATAACTCCAGCACTGCATCATTAAATGTGAACAGAACATACAGCAAATGCCCTTAGAAATAAACTTATCTCTTTTACCATTTTTAATTTTGATTTTCTTGAAAAAGCTATGTTTAAATACAGACTGGTTTTAATATAAAAATACAAATTCTACACTTCTACAAAAGCTCATTAACCATTTGTGTTACATATGCTAAATTGTGACTTTCATATGATATTCCTTGACTTCACCTTGGCATCTATCCACACCTGGGTATTACTACTCCACAATTCAATCACCTACCCTCCTCCCCATTACCACTCATTTACCTCAGCATAAACTCGACATTCAACCGCCCAGCCGTTGATGGGAATATCAGCCTGCTTGTGCCTGAGAGGGTAACCCTTAGCAACACGGATCATTTCTTGGACTAAGTCCAGGCCCGTAATGCATTCTGTGACGGGATGTTCAACCTGCAAGGTCAAGAACTGTCAGTCAGTAGGTAACAAAAACAACAAAACAAAACAAAAAGTCCCCCTCTGTAAACAAATGCAGATAAACAAGAAATTAGACCAGCCAAAGAACAGACAAAGAATATGTTCCCATCTTGGTCTTTCTCCCAAAAAAATTTCTATTTGACAAACTCCAGCAGCCACCTTCTTTGCAAGGCAACCCCAAAAAATAAAATAATAAGCACATCACAGTAACTAAGAGCTACATACAAAAGGAAGACTATAGAAAACACCTAAGAGGGATTGGGGTTTTGCAGGGTTGGTTTGGGGGTTGGTTTGGTTTTTTTTTTATTTTTCATTTATTTTACAAATTTAAGTGCACCTAGTGACAATGAGTTGATTTTTCTTTGTTCAGAAGCTTCTCCCATTCGATTTTGTTTTGAAAGGACTCATGTTGGAGCCAGAAATATATTTTAACTGAAAAATCTCAAAGTAGCTGATAATCAACCCATTCTGCTACACTTAACATGGCACGTACAGGAGCCGCTTACATTTTCCATGGAACTAGCCTACCCTGAATCTCACCCATTCGCCTGCTTTCACTAACCTGTCCTGACAAGCAACCAGATTAGCGTAATCTTGCATCAGCGCAGTGTAGCAGAAATGAGCAGATGGATCCTTCAATTTTTTTTCCCCCTCCAGACTTATCTGTTTAGTGCTTAGCATGCACAATAGCTGGGCTGGACCAGCAGAGTCACTCTGCGCTCTCAGCAAATTGCTGCTAACGGCTTTGGATGATGCTGCCATGGGAATACCCGTCGTTCACACTAACCCGGCATGTGCGTACAAGCATGCACACGTGTGCGCATATGCACATACACACACACATTTTTCTTTGAAATGGGGATATAAACAGACACATTTACTAACTTTAAGAAAAATCTTTAACTAGATATAGTACAGTAAAAAAGCACCCAAAGATAGGAGGCCGCACCATATAGATCAACTAAAAGACAGCATGTTAAAAGCATGTTCTGTAACACAGAGACAGCTGTTAAGAATTTCCATATAGAAAGTATGACAGAACCGTCATTTTTATTATAAAATGTTTGTGTTCCAAGGGCCAAAATACCTTAAGAAAACGCATTTCACAATGATTTCTCTATCACAAGATGTCATACTACGTACATTTGGTGACACAGGAAAAGGTCAGTGACCAAACCACTTGTCTTTCTTCCTTCAAGTACACTAGTATTAAGGAAATCGTTTAGTCATTATAATAATCTTGTGGCTTATCAGAACAAGATGATGCTTTGGTCTTTAAGAAAAAAAGCTTTGTAAAAATAAACAGATGGCATCCATAATTAGCCCTGTGTGTGCTGTGAGTTTGTTTAGAGTTTCAACAACATTTTAAGACGTTTTGACATGATTTTAATGACAAATCATCACTGAAACAAGCATCTATTCTTTGAAGGATAAAACTGACATTGAAACGGGAATCTGATTATACAGTTTAAGGATGTACCTTTGGGATTCAATCTTGATTCTGCCTAACACATGATATTCTCCAGCATGTCAAGCTTAATAATAGTATTTGGAGAGTCTATGAAACATCTCAGTATCTATCCTGCAGTGTTAAACTGAAGCAATTCAATATCTACTAAGACTTGAAGTTTCTATTAAAACTCCCTAAGTTTTAATAGAAAGTTACTTATCCCACATCCATATTTGGACAAGAGATCTTATTCTCTAATTTTGGAATTTAAGTTTTTAAAAGTTACCTTCAAGTTTAGAATACATTTGGAATTCTAACCTTCCAGATAATTAAAATACAATATTTCTTCTTTTTTTTTTTCCCCCAAAGACATTTGCATTATTTAGTTATACTGTCATTTTTCTTGGATAGCAATTGGCATTCCAGATTCAATAGCTTCATTGTTGTTTTCAGCTTTATTGTTGATGATCAAAATAGGATGGAATGTTTCTGGAAAGAAAAATATTTTTGTTGTTTGGTTCTTACGACTCACAAACATTTATTTAATCCATTCTTCTATACAGATCTTTGACTTGGTCAATATTTTCTTCTGTTTCTTCAAAATACTCCCTTTGTGTCTGCACAAAAAACAGCATTCAGAAAATACGACAAGGAAAATTTTTTGAGGGTTTTTTTGGGGGTGGGAAGAAGTTGTTCTGCTTTCTTTTAGGACTGTGCATCAACTAGTGCCATTTAGGCATAATGTAGACAGTACCAATCATATCACTAATTTTGGGCTACCAAATATATACTAAAATGCATTTTAAATGTATTAAGACCATCAGATGACCAAAATGGGGTAGAAGAGAATTTTAACCTTGAAATCATAGTTGACTTATTTGTAACTTTAACCTTTCTTGGAGGTGCACAGCTCAAACCGCACTTGTTTTAGTATTTCCAGTTTTCTTTCGGCAAGGGAAGGGCAGGAGGGGGTCAGTATTTTTAGCATTATACAGAATATGCTTCAGCATACAGTACAAAAGGACACTAACAAAGCAGTAATGCCATATCCTCATTCAACAAGCACCCTCCAACAAGGTTTTGGAGGTACAAGAATCCACCCACAGAGAGATACATGCAGGATCTCAAATTAAAGCTCTAATCTTTCACAAAGCAAGGAAGGACGGGGGGGTAGGAGAAGCGAAGAAATCGGACTTCTCTTCCCCTTCCCCTCCCAAAAAAAGAAATCACAGACATCATCATTCCCTCCTTATGAAAGCTCTACAGTAATTGTTGCGGCTATTTGACTAAGGTAATTGCTGTATCTTTTTTTAAATCACTTTGAAAGCTAGGCTTTAAATGCTTTCCTCTTACTTTTCAGCCTTCTACTTCAGGTGTCCCTCCTGTTTTGCCTGCCTGTTGTATTTTCTTCTATTAATTTTATGCTATACCTCTTTTCCATCAACAGCCTTCACCTGCCATTTTACGGATGCTAAGTCAAGGACTAAATTTTTAGAGAGATGAATGCAAGTATGCTCACAAACAGAGCTGAATCACACTCAATTGATAAACTTTTTTAGCTTTGGGCCATACTCAATTTTGTAGTCAGCTGATCCAAGATCTTGCCAGTGAAGCCTTAGTCAATAAGGTAAGAGCCACTGGTGGTATGCTTATATCATAGCGGGTAAATTCACACATTGTCTCTGTCCTTTAACACAAAGGGCAAAACCAGACATGTCTGCAGCAAGCAATCTACAGATCATAGCTATATCAAGGCAGCTGTACTTTATTCTCAACAGGACAAGCAGAAAAATTGATCAGCAATAACTCTCAATTAGCTGCCGAAAGTGCCACCTTTACTGCCAGTTCCTTCACTTATACCAAGTCTGGTCATAAACAATTTATAACAAGTCATCATTTCAATGCACATAAGTACAATACATACCTCCTTTAAAAAGTCTTACTCCCCACTTTGTGATCTACACACACCTCTTTCTCTGAAAAATGCCACTTACATTCTTCCTTTCAAGTCCACAAAGCCATACCTGTTATGGCCAGCAATCTCCATATGGGGTAAAGGGAAAGTGCCTCCCCTTCATACTGGATCTGCTCTTCTTCTGACACCTCACAGAAATCAGATTCCCTGTGAGTGTTACAAGTTTTTTGCTTCCCTAGCCTTTTCCAGTTTGTACAGCCAGAGACACTAGTGGTAAAGCCTGTAAGAAAATAATGCCTAAATCCCAGTTTATAGATGGTGAAGCAGGTACAAAAGAGGTAGGGGAGCCTAACAAGATCGCAGTCCAGTTAGCATCCATCCCCAAAACAGTGCAGAGAGGCTGCTAATTCTCCTCCTGTTCTGTGACTGCCAACAGTCTTAAAGTTTTACCATACTGGGGTTCATCCACAGCTACAAAAAAGTCATGCAGTTTTTATGAATAGCGGGAGCTAAGAGTTACATTAGCAATGACTGCTCCCATTATATTCAGGGGAATAATTTCAGGATGCTTTTTTCTCAAGACCATCAAGGTACTCAGATCTAACAGCAAACACTCCTGGATACTCTCTCAGATTGCTCTCTTACCCCTGTATGCATAAGGCATCAAGTTACTCACACACCAGTTAAGAGCACTCAAGCAGACCACAGTGGCCAAGAAAATCTAAATTTCAGTAAACTTAAAACTACAGCCTACGTCACCCCTACTACTGTAAGTCCCTAGTTGGTATCACATACTCCTTTACATTCAGATAAATAATCTCAAAACTAACTTTCAACATACACCTCAGCTTCCAGGAAACATGATTCACATGGACTCCCACACGCTTTTCTGCTGCAGCCAAATCCAGTATCAATTGACCCAAACCCACCAACTTACAGATGCTCCTCAACCCCCTTTATTTTGGTAAGTGTGGTTCCTATTTCAGAGAACTGTACAGCAACAGAGGTGCACACATGTTCTGCTCTTCGGGCATGCCAGTTTCCTGACTACTATGAGCAGGAGCACTCTGGGGTCACATCTTCTTTCTGCAAAATAGTTCACATCTATATGGGGTTTGGGAGCACACAGTAAAAAACAGCTTTTCAGAAAGGCTGCTGGAGAACAGACCTTTGGATTGATGTATAGAATGAATGGAAGGCACACAGGAATACAGAACAGGCAATCTCCTGTGCTGTCCTTTTCCATAGACATAGTATATAATAACAGTTGCTGTTTATTTTCTGATTTATTACTACGTAATTGAAGAACTGAGTGCAACCAAAACTACAACTAAGATACTCAGGTAGACTTCTTTTATTGTTTCCTAAGTAATAAGTTGCAGAAATAAAAAGTACTGCACAGACATTTGATACCAACTAATTTTTTAACTATAGAATATTCTAACTTTGAAAAAATAGTTAAACTACTCGCTCATAGGAATTTATCTTCCAATAATCATTGATTCAGTCTTCTCAATTTTCTTTGCAAGGATTTGTTTCTTTATTGTACTGGACAGATGTGGGTAAGAAATCACTTATGCAGCCTATGAATACCGAATCTGTCTTTTCTGTGTTTTAAACAAACAGAACACCTTGTATCAACCAGTTATTTAGCTCACAATTTCAACATAACTTTCTCAATT
>VYZV01044795.1:18455-79883 GCA_013401275.1 Pandion haliaetus | reverse complement strand
GGGCGCCTTCCCGCCTCGCCCCGCTCCCGCCGGGGGATCGGCTGTTGATTCACCCCCTTTCCAGAGGCTACGTCTGCATCATCACCAATGTGGCTTCGAAATGAGGAAAAACCGCTGTAAACTACACTCAGCTTGTTGACTTGCACGCCAGATACGCTGAGAGGGGTTTACGCATCCTGGGCTTTCCCTGCAACCAGTTTGGAAAACAGGTACGCGGGGGAGCGGGGTGAGGGCTCCCCGGGAGCGCAGGGATGGCCTTTGGCTCGCCAGGCTCCCTGCGTGGCCCCGGGTGCTCGGAGTGCCCCATCCCTCTGTCACCTTCCTTAGGAGCCTGGGGACAACGCTCAGATTAAGGCATTTGCTGAAAACTACGGTGTGAAGTTTGACATGTACAGTAAGATTGACGTCAATGGGGACGATGCCCACCCGCTCTGGAAGTGGATGAAGGAGCAGCCCAAAGGAAGAGGCACCCTGGGCAAGTGAGTATAGGAAGGGGAAGCTGCAGAAAGCGGCGCCAGTCCTGCAGCAGGCAGGGAGGGGGCAGCTCTGGGCTGCTCTATCCGAGCAGCTGGCCTGGCTGCAGCAAGAGGAAGCGTTTTTTGTGTCACAGTCTCACTCCTGTTTTGTTTTTTTTTCTCCTAGTGCAATAAAATGGAACTTCACTAAGGTAGGATACAGCCGCCCTCTCCTGGGCTTGCCTGGGTCACGCTCTCGCCCTTTGGGGGGCTGTGGGGAGTCCCTGAGGCGTTGCAGGGAGGAGGGATCCTCACACACAGGCTCCGCTCTGTGTGGTTAGCCCGGATGTCAGGGTAGGATCGTCCCAAGGGGTTCCTGCGCTGTCCTGGTCCCTGCGCTTAGAGCCCCCAGCCTGGTTATCTCCAGCTCTGTCCCAGAGCAGCAGTAACCAGCTGAGGGGGGAACAGGTCTGCCAGGGGCTACAGCTCCACAGGCAGGACCTGCTGCAGCCCAACCTTGCCATAAACAGCTCCCTGGGCTGCTCTGCCGCTCTCACAGGGCTGCAGAGCCCGGGTTACAGCTGGACTCGCTCACCTGGGTGCTGCTTCACTTCCACAGTTCCTCATTAACCGGGAGGGCCAAGTGGTGAAGAGATACAGTCCCATGGAGGATCCCTACGTAAGTCCGCTGCCGGCACAGTTGGTGTTACAGCTCTGCCTGACCCACGGGAGAAGGGGAAGTGCAACAGTGCTGCCAGCTCTCTGCAGAGAAACGGCAGTTCTGGGACTGAGCACTGCGTCGGGGCACGCTCCACTGCTGTGTCTCAGCTCTCTTCCTCTTTTGGCTGGGGAGGCGAGAAAAGGCACCCTTGTGCTCTGGGGGCGTTGGCTGCGGCACCAGGGAAAATGGGTGTCCGGCTCAGGGTGGTAACAAGCAGTCCCTCTGCGCTGGGATGGACGGGGCTTCGGGCATGTTTTTCAGGTAATAATTGATGTTCTCATAGCACAATGCTCCCTTCTTTCTCGCAGATCATTGAGAAGGACCTGCCTGCCTATCTGTAGACCTGTTCATCTCGCCCCAGCACCGGCCCTTCTGCTGCCCGTGGAGTCTTCTCACCCAGCCCCAATGACGGTCTGTCTTCAAGCCAGCTTGCTGGTGAGGCAGACCTGAAGATCTGGCGTGCACCTGCTGGAAGAAGGCTTCAGGGAGCTGGTGGCCGCTGCTAGGCAGCCCTTTTCTCTGGGCATAGGGCAGGATCTGGTGCCCCCTTGCAATAAATACGTTAGAAATGACTGGTTGTGTCTGGGTGCGGAATTGCAGGGTGGATGGGGCTGGATCTGCTGCGCTGCTCCTGGTGAGAACCTAGGGAGCCAAGACCTTAGAGAACTCCTGAGCTCAGCAGGGATAATCCTCATTAGTGCTGAGGGGGGAATTGCACACAAATCCTGGGTCAGCTGGTGCTCCTGTGGGAAAAGCCAGAGCAGGGGGAAGGTGTGTGTCCCCTCTGGGACTACAGCTCGGATCCTTCCCCACCCTAAACCCAACAGGCATCCGTCCTGATGAGGCAACTGGGTTGTTTTTGTCTGAACGCAGCTGAAGGCTGACAGAGTACAGGCAAAGTCTGGGTGCCCAGCAGCACACCCCTGACCCCAATACCCCCTCCTGGCCCTGGCAGGGCAGCAAAGGCAACAGTTCCAGCAGTGGCGCAAGCAATTACTGCAAAACAGAAACCAAGTTGTGTTGGGACATGGTGAAATACCTCACGTAGCCAGGGACGTGTCCGACGGCAGCGTGCAGAGGCCCACAGATGCATCCATCCTCCTCGGGAAGTCTTGGCTGCAGCTTGTTGGTGCTTGCGAAGGTGCAGCTTTGGCCAAGCCCACGGAGGGCCAGTGTCTCCCGTGGGGAGGGAGAGTTTGCATTTTTACAGGTGATTTGCCATGCAGGAGTGCTGCTTTGCCTCTCTTCCCCCGGGTCTGGCGGAGATGCTGGGTCTCCCCTTAACATCCACAGCCCCCCCCCCCACCCACCCCGGGAGCCCTGTCCTTGATGTGGGGCCAAGGGTAGAGTGGGGAAGAGCCCCATGGTCCTTGCTGGGGCCCCNGGGGTAGGCCAGCCGGTTTCAGGAGCTGCCCCACAGCCCCGCTCGCTCTCGCCGTGAACTCTGTCGGCAGCGCCGCAATGCCCAGCCGCGGTTGCACAAGGCGAGGTACAAATTGCTCCTTCAGTACAATCGTCCGTGGCTCACCCCCATCCCACCTCCCACGGGAACAGAGCGGGGGGCCGGCAGTGCCTGGGCGAGATGTCCCGGCACTGGAGCAGCAACAGCTCGTGCTGGAGGAACACGCCTGAACAGCGGCTCCTTTATCTGTGTTTTCCCCAACAAAGCTGGGAGGGAGCAGCTTTATCGAAGGCCAGTGCCCGGGCTGGCTCCGGGGAGGGTCCTCCTCTGCACGGCCCCTGCCTGGCTCATCCCAGGGAGAAGGGGGGGGGGGCTCAGGACAGCAGTCCTCAACTGCCAGCAGGCTGGTGACACTGGAGATAAACTCCAGCTGCTGGTAGGGCCCTGGCCCGCGGATTCCCCATCCTGAGCCAAGTCCCAGATGGGATCCTGGGGCAGGTCTATACCTCTGGACAGACGGACAGACAGACAGAGAGCTGGGACTTACAGAAATCTTGTATGTGGCTTCCTTTCCATTTTTACTGAGCAGAATGAAAAATTATCCTTCTGAGGCAAGTAGAAAATTCAGGAATTATTAGTCAAAGGCACATATTCTAAAAAAATCTCTTTACATATATATACATCTCAATTAATTATAAATACACATAGAAAAACAAAGGCAAACAACAAGCGGATTAAAAAGTGCTAACAAAAAGGTGTAAGGGAAGAAAAAAAGGGACTCATTTAAAAATACATACAATCAGTAGGACAACTGCATAATAATTTAGTTAAAAGATATCGTTACATATTATTAACCCTGACAAAAACACAGGATTGGGGCAGAGAAGGGCTTCCTTGAAGGTGCTCTCTGTCTTTCCAGAGATCAGGGAGGGAGAATTGCATATATTTTAAAATTAACATCAAAGCCAGCAGGTAAGGCTCCGGGTGACGGCGGAGAAGTGGCTGGCAGAGGGTGCCTAGCAGGAGAATTCCTCCTCGTTATTCCTGAGTTTAAACCTCTCCGTAATGGGTTTTCCCAGTGTCCTTTTCTCTCCTCACTGAGAATCCAGCAAGCACCGAGCCAACGAACCAGGACATGGGTGAAGCCAGGGCCTCTCCACGAGTGGTGTGGACTGGGATGTATTTTAAATAGAGGAGGGTCTGGGGAAGGGGAGAGCCTTGCTTTGTTCAGGACTAGGAAAAGGCTGTTGCGGCACCGGGAGAAAGCAGCGATCCCCGGGCGGCCCCACAGCGAGAGGCGAGCATGGCTGCCACGAGCAAAGCTGGGGGAAAAGCACAAACCTCTCGGGGCAGCAGCGGGGCCCCGGGGCAGGGGCACGCAGGGGCTCCCTGTCTTTGGTGTTTACTTTGAGGTAAGGAGGTTTCCTTGAATGCAGTAAAACGCAGCCCCGAGCGGCCCCGACTGCAGGGCTGATCCCAGCCAGGTGGGCTGGTGGGAGGCAGATGCCAGCTGGGGAGGGTGGGGGGTAAGAAGAAGCCCCCCAAAATGAAGGGCAGAGACCAGAGCAACCTCAAAAACAAGCCCACACGTGCATCGCACCGGGCAGATCCATGGTCTTAATGTGTTGGGGAAGGCAGCTCCCGTCGAAGCAGGAGCACAAACACCACGGACACTGACCCAAA
This sequence comes from Pandion haliaetus, assembly GCA_013401275.1. NCBI lineage: Eukaryota > Metazoa > Chordata > Aves > Accipitriformes > Pandionidae > Pandion > Pandion haliaetus. The sequence goes on along the minus strand of VYZV01044795.1, from coordinate 75,622 downwards.
GCTCTTCCCAACAGCAAACGGAGCGCTCAGCCAGACCCTGAGCCCTGGGGGGAATGTGGTGGGCTGGGGGTCAAGGCTCTCTGCCTGGAGGAGAGGACTCCACCAGGCACTGTGAAGTTCCAGCCCCCTCAAGACTGACCTGTCAGGGCATGGGGGACCCCAGCAGAGGCCTTCCCCAGCTGGACATCCTTCCCCAGGTCCTCTCTGAGGAAGGGCCAGACCAGCCAGGGAAGGTCTTTCATCCTTCCCCTGAAAACATCCTGGTGCCACTTCTAGGAAATACCTCAATGACTCAAGGCAGAGAAAAGAAACACAGCAGAGGGGAGGCTTGCGGAGGAGCTGCCAGGCCTGGAGCATTCCTGCCAGCAGGCAGCTTCCTGCCAGACTCCTTAGATTAAAGAGAGAAAACAAAAGAGAGTTTCCCCGGGACCTGCCGAGGCAAGATGCTGCTGGAACAGGGATGGTGGCAGAAGTGGCTGGAGGCTACCTCTGTCCTGGGGAGAAGGCAGCTTGCCCAGCTGCTCCTGGCTGAGGGGCAGTGGGCTGTCTGGGGCAGTGCTTTGCAAAGCAGCCCTTTGCTCTTTGGTATTGGAGGTTGAATTTGCAGCATAAGCAGCAATACTGCGCATCCTCGGTGCTCACCAGGGAACTCCTCCCTTCTGGGGCCTGGGAGCAGCTCTCACCAAGGTCAGTGGTGGGCAGGGCTGGGGATCCAGATCCAGACACCCAGGCCCGTGTCCATGGCCCAGCCAAGGACAAGCCCTAGGGAACAGGGGCGGCGAGACGGCCAGGTGAAAGGCCACCATGCGATAGCAAGAAGTTAGACAAAGCAAGGCCAGCCACAGCGACCTTCCGAGGCTAAAGTGCAGGACAGGCTGATGGGACACGTGGCCCTTTTGCTCCAGAGAATCCCCATGGTCCCGGTGTGGCTGAGCTCTGACAAACTCACAAGCTCTGCCACCATACTGACAAACAAGGTGTGGGGGCAGCCAGCTCCTGCCCTCTGCCTCAGCTCAGGCAGCCCCAGAGGTGTCGGCATCCCTTCCCAGGGAGGGCAGAGCAGCCACAGTTTTGCTTCTCAGCTACGCCTGCTCAGCCTTGCACAGAGGGACACGAGCTCAGTGGTTCCCGACAACTCTGGGACAGCATTCCCTTCCCCTTCAACCCTGCCTTCAGACCCAGCCCTCCAGAGCAGCCTCAAGGTCCACAGCAGGGCTGGGGCAGCCCAAGAGGAAAGCCGGCAGCAGCCAATGCCGATACGGTTTGGTCAGCCAGCTCTCAGGGGGGACTGGGCTCTCACCCTTCAGTAACAGACCAGCACTCTGGTCATCGGGTTGTTTTGGAGACCGGACATGCCCCTGCCCAGCTCAGGGGGTAGCGGCCGCAGAGCTCTGGGCTGGAGGGCTGGGGAAGGCACGACCCAGCTCGGAAACTCAGTAGTCTGCAGGGGGACGGGCATAGAGGAGGGGGCATCTCTCCTCAGTCCTACATGGGCACTGACCTTTGAGCAGGACTTGAACACAGCAGAGACCATCAGTCCAGATCAGCTGAACTTGGCAGCACTCAACTCCCCCCAAGCGCATGTTATATACAAATCTATACATGCCTGACTGTATATTATATATAAATAAACTTTGCTTTAAGGAACTATAGGTTTCTTTTCTTCCCTCAGAAACAGAAAAGGGTTAGTCCAAACCAGTAGAAAAGCTGGGGCTCCCCAGCTCTCACCTCTGCACCAAAGGATATGGATCCGCAGCGGCCGAGCACCACCTGGCATGCCCAGCTGGCTTTCAGAAGTCTGGGAAAGGCCCACTGAACTGGATCACACTCTGGCGCTCCTGGGGGACCATGTTCTCCTGGGGGGCCCCATTTAATGTTCTTAGCATGTCCTCCAGGATCTCTCTGAAATTGATATTCCCATCCTGTTGGGCAAAATCTTCCTGCTGCTGCTGCAGTGTCTGCAAGGGTCCTGGGTGAGGCAGAGGCAGCATGGGGGCCGGGCTCTTGAAGGCAGAAGGGTGGCTGAAGCCAAAGGGTAATCCGTGCTGCTGGTGTGGCTGGAGAATGGACTCCGAGGAGAAGCACAACACGCTGGGCTCTGGGTTCATCACCACGTCGGGAATGCTGCTGCTGGGAGGGCTGTAGGTCAAGTCCAGGATCTCATCCTGGCGCAGGGAATGCCTGGGCAGGGGGACCCCAGGCCCTGCCTGCGTGAGGTCCGGGGGCTGTGGCAGGATGGGCAGCGGCAGGGAGAACTGCGGGCTCTGCTCTCGGGCCTGGAGGAGTTGGTTGTGCTTTCGCTTCACGTTCTCATCCATCTGCTTCAGCTCCTCCAGCACCTTACGGACACAGCTCTCTGGGATCTTTATCCCTAGGGGAGGAACGTGCATCAGTCCCCAAAGCACTTTGGGAAGGGCCGGGGCACTGTGGGGACAGAGGGACGGGCAGCAGCACTGGGGCCCATTTATCAAGCACACTCCCAGCCTGCTTCGCCTCTTGGCCAGGCTGCAGAGCAGGGAGATGGGACTCCAACCAGAGCAAAAGCAGCTCCATGGCAGGCTCACAGCAGGCAGCAACAGCACCGCTCCACATGGGCATGGAGGGGACAGCTCAGGTCTGGCTCACGCCCTCTGCCCAGTGCCCAAACACACGTCAGGATAGTGCCAGCTCCCCTCCTTCCCATGGGGTCACCTAAGCAGTGGGTGCTTCCAGGCTGGACTATGTCCTGTTCTAGGAAGGGAATCTTGGCACTGGGCAGCTGGACCCCTTCTTCTTTCTCCTAAAATGTCCTGCTCCCCTTCCCCTTCCCAGCACTTCACCCACCGACTTGTTTCTTCTTCTCCTTGGTCTTGAGGCGCACGATCTGCAGGTAGCTGGTGTTGGTGATGTCTGCCATGATGTTAGCGATCTTGCTCCAGACCCGCAGCAGGGCCCCGCAGAGCATGTAGTAGTGACGCAGGCGCATGCCCTGGAAGCACTCCTTCCCCTCCTGGATCAGCTTGCAGCTCCTGTTCCTGTAGTTCAAATGGGAGAATACCACCTGAATCAGGACAGGCTCCCACAGCAGAGCAAGATCCCCCACCCGCAGCCTTCCCAGCGTGGCCCTTCCCCACTGCCACAGCCAGGGACACTCTCCCCAACACCAGCTCTGCCTTGGGGAGGGCAGGATAGGTCAGGTATGCAGATGCCTTACCACACAGCATGGTTACACTTCTTCAAGGAGAAGTGGTAACTGCTCTCCCAGTGCTCCTTGGCTTCCTCAGACGACACCTGCAGAAGAAACACACAGCATTGGAGATTTTCCACTGTCCAATATGCAGCTGAGACTTGAAATCCAGGGCTGGGAGTCAGGATACCCAGATGCTACCACTATCTCTGGCCAATCCACAACAGGGCTACACAAGGAGCTGTGAAGGGGTTACAGTAAATGTCCTTTCAAAGCCACCCCTGCCCAGAGGAAGAGGCTCTTCCCTCTCCCCACACTGGAGGGCTGCAGCTCCCACCTACCTGCTTGTACTTCTTCTGTAGGCTGTCCAGGCTCTCAGGCTGGCTTTGCTTCCCAATATTTGGCTTGTAGAGGATGAAGTTCTTCCCACGGCTCTGCTCTGCCAGCAGACAGGTGCGTTTGCAGCCTCGCATCTGTCACGAGTAGAGCTGATGGTTAGAGTCACAGCCTCTCTCCCCAAGCCCATATTTCTCTAAACTAACCCCCTTCCTTCCAGGATGGAGGTTCTTGAAGGCATCTCCCAGCCCCCAGCAAGAAGTCAGGCATGGCGGACCTCTTATAGCCATGGTGGACCTCCTCCCATTGGAGTCATCTTCCAAGCTGAGGTGCCACCCTGGCAGAGCCCAGGGACCTACCTTGTAGGAGAGATAGAACCCCTCACAGGATCCTGTCAGCTTGAGTGACTTCTCATAAGCTTCCTCCCACTTTAAGCCTCTGTCGACACTGATCTGAACAGGGACAGACAGAGGGATTCTGTAACTTCAGAGTGCAGGACGAGTGCATCAGTGTCTGTCTCACAAATCCCACCCTCAACATAAACTTGGTGCTGCTGCAGCTTAGAAACAGGCACTGCCAGACTGCCCTCCCGGGTATGGCAGCCCCGAGCTCCTGGGGCAGGGCAGGGCCTCTCCTTGCCTCCTCTGTGTAACTCCCAGCATCAGTCACCTGATCAGGACCAAGGCAGATGTGACACAAAGCCACAGGGCAGGAGAAGGGACCCAGTAGCTCACAGCCCCAGACTGGGAAGCACTGGAGAAGACTGGACTGCAGAGATAGCTGTACAGGCTGCCTACCTTATAAAACACAACCTGCCCATCCTGCGGGTGCCCAGGGGTAAGGAAGACCTCCTTGCTCTCCTCGTAGATCTCATCCACTCCTGGGGCTAAATCTGTAGAAGGAAAAAATACTGCTGTAAGATACATCTTCCTGTACCACCTTCTCTCCCTGCAAGATTCCTAAGATCCGCGCCGTGTGGGGACACTGCAGTGTCCGAGACAGCCATGGCCATGGAACTGCCAACAGTCAGCACAGGGAAGAACACGGAACCTCAGGGGTGCAGTAGCGAGAGGTCTGGCCACCCCTCTTTCTCCATACCTAGGATGCCCATGTCGTATTTGCCCTCCTTCTTGTCCTTTTCAATCAGATAGTCAAAGGTGTCAGAAAAATACTGGAAGAGCATGTTCTGCTTGTCCACCTCCAGACCCAGGATGCGGTTCAGGAACTTGGTGATAGAGCAGTCTGCAAGAGCGTGGTGGGTCAGGGAACGTGGCGCAGCTGGGCATCAACCCACCAGCACACTCCCAAAAAGAGCCATCCAACGTCCCTTCCCAATGGCAGCACAACACTAACACACAAGAGAGCAGCCCAAGGGCTGTTCTTCCAGGCTGTGGTCAACTGCCAGGCTGCTGCAGGGAAACGTGATCTGCAGTGCCAGCTAATCCCCACAGGACCTTCCCCTCAAAGCAAGCACCCTGCCCCAGCTGCACAGCAAACCCCTTGAGGCCGTGGTCCCATACACATGGACTGGGTGGGCCATGACACCACTGCCTCTCTTATTTCTCCCCTACTTTGGACAGGAAAATCTCGACACATACCCTTCTCCACTGAGACAGTGCCATACTTCATCTGATTGCAGCAGATCCCCACAGAGATGAGACCTTGCTTCATTTCTGGAATGGCAGAAGACAGCCCGTGCATTTTAGGGTCAAGCCTCCCCTCAGCAGTCCTGCAGGGCTGCTGCCCCTCCAGCTGTGCCCATTATTTTGCAGCTAAGTCTCTCCCAGACTCTTTTTTCCCCCCATGCCTGGTAGGCTGACATGCATCTGGGTAGCCAATCACCCCACTCACTAGGGAGCTGCTAAGCCAGTGGTACTGTTCCCTCACACTCTGACCTTCTGCTTGGTTCTTCGGGCATCCCAAACCTGAGACCAACCCAGCCAGCAAGATGCAGAAGAAAGCTGGTAATGTTCTTACCACGGAAAAACGCAGCCTCCCCTCTGTCATAGCTCTTGGGCACAGGAACTCTGTTCTCCGTGTGGTTGAGGATAGTGGAGAGAACTCTGTCTAGTGCTTTAGCCCCATACTGTGAAAGGAGACAAGAGCCATGCATGGGACAAGCCTACACTGGCAGCCCAGCAGTAGACTGAGTGTGTCACAACACTTCCGCTGGCACTGCAGAGAAAGCCATTGCCTCCACGAAGGCCACCAACCTGGTGGCTTTGCCAAGGGGGAAGCCGTGTGTCAGGGGCCTCCTCTGTCCCTAGGGGACCAGCGTACAGGAACCTGTGTGTCTGCACCCCAGTGCCGGCACCAGCTTGGGGACAGAGGCCCAAGTGCCCTTCCCAGCTCCCTCCTGGGAGCACAACCCTCCTGCCAGCGTGGTGCTCAGACGCACGACGCTGATCACTAACTCAGTTCTGTGTGCTGTACATGGTGCCACAGGCGGGGAGCTGGGTGCTGATGCTGCTAGGCCAGATTCTGCCTGTAGATGCCAGCAATGATCTTCCTGGCTCTGGCTCCCGCTGAAGGCACTTGCTAACTACTTCAACCCCTCCTTGGCTGAGCTAGCCCCAGCACAGCCACAAGGTACCTTATTCTCAAAGTTGTACTTGCTGAGGTCTCGGGATTCGGTGGCCCGGCGGTCTCCATGAGTTAAGGCACCCTAGGAAGACAAACCAAACAAAAAGTTCTTACTTTCAGCTGTTGCAAAACACCCGACAAGGATGGCCAAAGTCACATGTCGGAAGAGGCCAGGATAAGAACATGTTGTTGGGAGGCAGTGTTCCTCTGGAATACTGAGACTTCACCAAAATATTTGGGGATTTATCAGAAGTGATAAATTAATTATTCCATTAATTATTTCATCAGCTTTCTGGAAACAGATGGGTGTACGCTCCTGTAACAGTGGGGGAATTCCAGCATCTGGAGTTGGGTTCTGCTTCCCTGAAATTCCTCCTGATGCCTTGGTTACATATTCCTCACTTCCTTTCCCAAATCCCAGGATGCTAAAAGCCTTCTGCATTCCACAACTGCAATGCCTTCAGCTGGGGGTGATGCAATCCCCCATACTAGTTACACTGGCCATGCCAGTGGGAACACCAAATGGAAGCTCTTCAGAGAGAATTGGAACTGACGCGTTAATCTCTTTGCTGCAGGGCACTTACTAGGCTCTCCAGACGTTTTGCCACAATGGACGCAAACCTCCTCTCCCCTGCCAGCTCAGAGATAAGGAAGACGTACTCTGGAGCAGAAACCTGGTTCGATCGGTGCGTTCGACCTACAGGGACATGAGAGCAGAGGTGAAAGGAGAGGTTGGTACAGCCTGTCTGGTACGGGATGGGAAGCTGAGCAGAGGTGAGAGCACCAAAACAACCTTCCATGTCATGGCTGGTTTTCAAAGGAGGGAAAAGGACAGAGGCACTGTCGCATTCATCACCCTGGTGCTGCTGAGACCTTGGCAGAGTTGAGTTTATAGCCCTGACTCTCTCAGGTTGAGAAGTGACTCCCCAGTTTGAGCTAGGATGCGCATTATGTCTTTTGTGCTCATGTATTGAGGAGCTGTCCCTCCCCATCCTACAGAGCGTCCCCAGGGTGGAACAGACATCCCCAGGCATCCCCAACATGTTTCATGAGGACACGCTGCTAACTTCTATGGGAGGGTTCCCCCTTCCCACACTGCAAATCACTCCTAAAGTCAACACAAACCTTCTCCACAAGAGAAAGCGGTCACAACTGCTTTGTGCCTGCATTCCCATCCTGGCAAAACAGAGGAGCACTGTGCTCTGCAAGGTGCTGTATCTCAGAAAGCTAAATACACCTGTCCCGACAGCAGCACCAGCCTGGCTCAGGCGGCCATGTGCGCCCTTCCTTCCCAGGGCTGCCCGAGGCTTCATGGTCTGAACCATGCTCAGGGGAACGGGACAGTGACCAAGAACACCCAGCCCTCACCAAACTGCTGTATGGCCCGGTCTGCACTCCAGGGCAACTCCAACGTCATGTGGACCCGGCGCTTCTGGTTTTTCACCCGTCTGTCTGCTTGGAGAGAGATACCTGAGCTGGAGGCCTCAGAGATTATTGCTACAAGCTAAGGGAGAGAGACAAGAAGTGAGAAAGGAGAGTGAGGTTCCTGGACATCTGCAAAACTGCTTCAAGAAACAACCCAAAGCACAATGGTAGCCCCAGCCCATGAAGGAACCCAGGACTCCTTGTCACCTTCCAGCAGGTCAGACAGACAGACAGAAAGCTGCAGAGCCTTGTTGGCCTGAGTCTGGCAAGGCACAAGCATGCAAAGGCACCCTCCCTTTCCTTGCCCTGTCAGTGTACTTGCTCCCGTGCAGATGTTTGGAAGTTTCCTTAGCTCAAACTTGACTCACCTTTTCCCCTTTCATAAAACGCTCCTTCTCCTTCAGGTTGACGTGGTCTATAGAGAGGCCTTGCTCTGCACGAGACTCAAACATGACGGAGCCATCCGGTCTGCAAACCACCCGGCCCTTCCGCCCCGTCATCTGCACACAGGAACCAGGAGATAAAGAGGCTGTTAGCAGAGGGGAGAGACCTGCATGGTTCAGCAAGTCAACTTAGAAAGTCAATTCTCAACAGCTTTTTCAGATTGCAAGGAATGAGAGGAACCCCCTTTGCTGGCCCTTTTTCCTGTCACCCAGTGCCATCAAAATATACTCTTGTGAGATGTACCTCAGCCACATGCTCCGGGCCCCCAAAGTGATTGATCAGTTCATCCAAGGTATTGAGAGGTAGCTCTTTGCCCAGTGCTTTTACTTTTGCTAGGAGGTCCTGCTTCATCTTTTCCACGTGTTCTAGCTCTCTCAGGCCATGTATCTCTCTCTGGGAAGGCAGCATGTGAAAGTTACCTGCAATATANGGGGGGGGGGAGTTCCAAAGGACTTCTGGGCGCACTGTCTGATCAGCAGGCAAAAACACCTTGACTTGCAATAAATGCTGCTGAGCATGCAGTGAGTTCCCTCTGTGCTTTCCCACGTTTTGGTGGGGGAAGGAACATGCAGGGCAAATTCTTCCTGCTCACTGATCACAGCAGGTTAATGTGAATCAACCTCACAAGCCCAAGTTTGACCATCACAGGATAAAATCTAGCCAAGATTGTAAAGCTGTCCCAAGCACCGAAGGAGCTTCACCATTCCAAGAAGACACCAAGAGTCTCCTCACATCAGCTCATTGACTCTGCAATTCCCTCAGCCAAACCCCCTGCAAAAGGGTCACTTATGATCTGCTGCTGTCCGTGCTTGCAGGGCACTGGGGTGAGTGGCTGCCTCCAGCTGCACACCTGTGCACTGGGTGCCATGCACTAGAATGAAGTGACTCTGGTTCCCAGTTCCCTCCAGCGAGGAAGGAGCTAACCCCGTGCTGCTGCTCTACTTACTTCTGTCGTCAGTTGCGTAGCCGTTGTAGGTGTGCTCAACGAAGATGACATCATCTGTCTCAAACACAGACTCCGGGGAGGAGTTGAAGTCACTGTCGAGCCCCATGTCAGAGTCAGTGCTGCTGTCATCACTGATCTTGATCACACCCATGGGGTCACACATGCCCTTCAGAGCCTTGGCGCAGCGGCCCCTCTGCTTCCCTGCAAGGGAGAGAGAGCAGCGTCAAGGGAGAGACCCCAGCCTCGTGCATCAATGCAGAACAGCAAGTGCCAGCTCAGAAAGAGGAGGAGGAGAAATCACAAAACAGCTGAGATTGCCCCAAATGATCTTAGAAAGACAGAGCCTCTTGGATGGGGTGGGAGGCACTTAGGACAGGAGGGAGAGAGGGGGAGGGAGAGAGAGAAAGAGAAAGGAAGAGAGAGAAAGGAAGAACAAGGCAATCTTTATCAGGGCTGAAGCTAGTTGCACACATCAGCATGAACACGCAGCCGGCTCTAAGCAGTGCTAACTCCTCAGGGGAAGGAGTCTGCAGGTTTGACTGCCTCCAGAGGAATGTGCAGGACACGGGAAGGTGCCAGTGTTTTGGGACGTTGTTTACTTCCAAGCACAGTAAGACATGCCCCTGCTACGTGAGAGGATTCACAAACCAGCTTGCACAGGCTGCTCTGCAACAGCAGCCAGTCAGGGTAACCTCCACAATCTGCCAGTGCTGCTGTTCCCTCTTCCCCTTTTCCCACATCCCACTGGAGGAGAAATCCAAAACTCTTCTTACCTGCAGCCGCAGCCAATAATTTGGCAGGGAAGTTATTTCTGCCCCCCCCGCCCCAGGACACCTGCCATGCTATAAGTAAAGGGTAGTGGAGAAACCCCCCTTGCTGCAAGAGGGCTTCAGACATGCAGCCAGGACTCTTGTGCAATCTGCCCACCAGTCTAGGCAAGGAAGCAGCTGAGGGAAAGGGGCATAGCTACTGGGCAAGTGGTGGAGGCGAGGACCTACGCTGTGACAGGGAAGTGGGTTAGAGGGAAGAAAGGGTGAATGACCTAGAGCTGCCGTCCTCCAGATGAGAGAGAGTGACGGGAGATGTGCGGGATGGCAAACTGAAACCAGGGCAGAGTAGCAAAAAGCATGAAGTAGGGAAAAGGGAAAAAGGAAAAGAAAAAGCTGAGTGGCTGGGGTGAAGCAGCAAGGCAGGAGGTCAGATGCTGGGCAGTGGAGTGTGCTCTTACGTTTTCTTTTAATGCCAGTTCCTTTTTCTCTCTTTCTTTTGGTTGAAGGAAAGTGCTTCTGAATTAGTGATAGAAAGACGCCTCTGAAAGTAAGATGCAAAATTTATTCTAGCTACCAGGAATAGGAACATCTGCCGGTTATCATGTAGCAATGTGTATTTGAGATAGCACCGCATTTCATGAAAGAGGGGTAAATCCTGCACCACAACTACCAGCACATGATCAGCCAGCCACTGGTACAGCATGGCTCTTCAGAACAGCAGCAACTCAGACTGACCATGTTTCACCAAAGGGTTCTGCCATGGGAGCGTGGCCTGCACCAGCAGATCCTCAGCCGTGAAATGGGCGTGCTGAGGGAAAGCAATGCACTGTAACGCTGGAAAAACACTCCCTGCCGTGGCCTCCCTGCTGGTGGAGGGAGCAGGGCTGTTCCAGGGAGACACTGCAACAAAAGCAGTGCAAACCCTGGGCTCTGCACTACCATGTGGCATGCCAAAGTTGCAAGACCTTTATATAGCAACTAAGAGGGAGTTTTAAATGGGAAACACTATACTGGGAAGCTGTTACATCACTACTGAAAAATCCAGTCAGTTCCAGTGTCCCAGCCCCTCTCCATGCTCTGACAGCAGAGACCACCGTCAGGCTGTCCAACAAATGTGCTCCACCAAGTCCTCTGATTAACTGGACGTAGGCCTGCTTGCCCACGAAACAGAGTAAAGTGACAATACACGGATACATAGTGGTTTCAGGTGAATGGAAAAAATTAGAAGAGGTGAAAAACAAATGTTTCTGTGGGCTATTCTGCAAATAAAAGAGCAAATGCTTAAATGCTGATCATGTTGGGTAGGGATGAACCCCAGTGCAATGAGAAGGCAGTGCTGAATGAGCTCTGATTGGAAAAAAAAACAAAAAACACGTTGAAAGCGACAGCTGAGAGATATGGACATGACAACTCGCCCGTGTGAGAAAAAGGGAGTCTTGGGAACCAGGGAGGGAGCTCTAAGACCCTTGGTGTGAGGGGCTGAAGGAGACAGAGACAGCACCACTCCCTGAAGGGGCAGAGCCCTGTGCTGGCTATTAAGTGATTGCGATTACACAGCACCAGGTAGGGCCCTTTTGTCCTGTGTGCTGGGGTGACCCTGGGCTCAAAATGCAAAAACTCACTCTTGGGTCTGGAGCTTTCCTGCCATGAAACCTTGCTCATTTTCCCGACAGTTGCACTCCCTGTCCTCCCTGCGAACAAAGGGTTGGGCTGGTATTCACTCACTGAACAATCTGTTTATTTTTAACCCCATTTCTTGGCATCTTTTAAACAACTGCTTCTTCCCAGCACACTCCCTTCAAGAAATCCCCTGAAGTGCTGTAAAATGAGGACACCGCATTTGGAGGCTCAGCAGATGCCAGAAGACACTCAATTATCTGGCCAATGCTGCTGCACAAAGAGCTCTTGCCTCTAGAGCTGGGGACAGAGTCAAGCGTGATCACTAACAGACCCTTCCTCCTTTGACAGCTGAGCAAGGCCCAAAGGCACCACATAGTCCTCTAGACAGAGTTCCTCTAAATTCTGTGCCATGAAAACCAAACCAAGAGACCAAATCAGTCCAAGCAGTCATTAGGCTTGACTTGCACACTGTCACCAAACTGGTACTTGTTTTTGAGGAATGGACTGGAGACAGCAGTGACACAGACCAACACAACCCCCTCATCAATAAGGGAGGAAAGCTTGGCCTAAACAGGACACATACCGTCCCTGGCATTTCTCATTGCTTTCACCTGCATTAAAAGTCACTTCAAAAAAGAACAGTAACAGCCCTGCTACCTGCAGAACAGAGGAAACAACCCAATGTCCCAGGTTTTTGTCACCCATCATGCAGGTACAGCCACGTTTGTGGGACAGGCTGGTATTTTGAAAGCTGCAGAAATGAGGAGGAGCATCAGCCTCATTCTCTGCTGAAAGGGTAGCATGAGCCCTGCTGCTGGCTTCACTCAGACACAACCAACTCTTCTTTTAGTTAGGAATGAAGGCAACACAACCAGGACACTGGTCCTGCCTCGAACACGTGCTGAAAGCCAACACTGGCAAATCTAAACTCCTTGGACCACTCCTTCCTCTCACTGCTCCAGCAATGCCACCTCACATTATCATCCCAGCCTCTGTCATTACAGGAGATTCTCTTGCTCGTTTCTTCAGTGTCAACAGACCTGTTTTCCAGAGTCAGACCCACACGAACTACATCTGAGTTCACATTTCTGGCTCTCTTACACCTGCCTGTTCTTTTACACATGTAGAGTCGGATCAGGCTGTTCATGCAAGTTTAGACCACAGGAGACTTCAGAATCCAGGATCTAGCTCATAAAGTCACACTGAAGAAATAGTGCCTCAAGGATCCAGCTACGTGTCCTCTCCATTTACAGCTTGTATAGGGTGAGGCGTTATGAAACTGCATTTCAAGAACTGCAAGTGATAAGCAGCCCCAGGGCAGGGCTTTCCCTAGCACACCTCCAGCCTCCCATGCATCCCCCTAGAAGAAAAACAGGGATTTTTAACTCACTCTGCAGCAGAGACAAAACAATTTAGATGCCCATCGTTCTCGTCCAGGACTTCTCTGGTGCGAGCCTCCCCCGTGGACTGCAGGCCGATGACGATACACTGCAGGGAAACATGAGGGACGGCACAGCCCGGTGTCAGGGAGGGTGTAGCAGCCGGCATCAGGGCAAACAGCTACAGCCTCAAGAGACTATTTCACAGTCCCAGGTACCCTGGACCCTGTCCCAAATACGTGTTGGGCCTGTAGCCGGGCTCCTGATGAAGAACCATCTTTCAAATCTTTCAGCATCCAAAACCGTATCTCTGTTCACACCACAGAGGGATGAGTCTGATTACAGAAGCTAACTGACTTCAATAGGTAGTTTCTGCCTAAATTTCTCAGCTGCATCCAGATGGATGAAAGGACAGAGCTGTGCTTGAGGTGAAGGACCTGGTACCTCTTCTAGCTTGAACATGACCCAAAACACCCTTTCAGATCAGCTTGCCCACATCTACCATGAACCAACAGTGGGTAATGCCTTGGAAGATGAGGCCATGTTAACTCCCCAATATAATTTACTGTGAGTGTTCTCAGAAACCTGGGCACTGCACTTCATTCTGGTTTATCTGGAAAGAAGTTCAGCCTTAAAGAGGTTTGAAATTGCTTTCAAGTCAAGCTGAACAATAATGAACTCCCTTTGGTTGCAGACTAAAAAAAATCACTTGGAAGAGAAGACTGATGACTGCTGTCACTGCAGCGAGGCTCTGATACCACACCTTATCCTTCGCCAGCTCTTCCTTAGCAAGCTCAACGAGTCGCCGGACTTTAGCAGCAATGCAGAGATATTTGAAGAAGCGCTGGTGAGCTGACCAGAACTGACCCCACAAGGATTTCCGAGACTCCAGGCCGATCCAGTCAGCTGCCTGCTGGAACACCATCAAGGCCTCTGCCCACTGCAGACAATACCGAGAAAGGCTGAGTTAATATCTTAGTTTTAATTTTCATTACTGCTGTGCAGGAGGTTATTAGAACAGTCTGGGGTTTGATAATCTGATTTAACATCAGTATTTACGTTACTGTGCTAGGCTGAATGAACAGCCTGGTCATTCTCTCCTTTCTGCATCAGCAAGATGTTGCAAGCTCTGGTTTGCAAATACAGGACTTTGAAATAGAAGCAAAAAAGTATAATATTATTTTTTTACATAAGCTGAGTGTGTGTACCCCTTTTCTTTCTTATAAACATACTAAGTTTGTGATCATGGCCACATTTAGGGTCCTCAAACATAAAAAGTGGCCATGCCCAAAGCGCAATTAAACATCAGTCTCCCCAGTGCAGTGGGACCAGCTCACCAACTTCGCTGCCTTGTCGTAGACAATCTTGTACTGTTGATCCAGCGGGATCTCCTCTATTCTGAAGGTCACTCCAGTGAAACTGAGCTGCCTGGCAATGTACATTCCACTGACCTTCATATCCATTGCCACAATCTCCATTGCACCAACTCCCCTAGGAGAGGAAGACAGCTGTGAAACCCCTTCCTCTGCTACAGAGCAGCACCAGGTAGGTGCCTCTGCAGAACCACCACCTCTCCTGGCTCAAGCTGCCCTCAGACACTGTCCTCAGGCATTGCACCCACCTCCCACACAACGGCTGCCACAAAATGTAAGCCACATGAGAAGGGATGCTGGACATGACTTACCTCTTTTCAATTGCATGCAGGAACTCATCAAATGCTCTGAAAGGGGTGCCCTCCCCCCAGATCCCCAGGCGGCTCATGTAAATCATGTTTTTTGGCTCAGAGGCACCTGTTTGAGCAGAACCTACTGTTAGCAAAACCACAGCAGTTGTGAATAGTTTTAACTCAAGTAAAGTGAACACTTCAGAGGGTGGTCATTTGCCATTGTGCCTTAGGAGACCCAAGGACCTTTCCAAACACTGCCCTCCATACACTAAGTGGGCAAGCATCACCATACAGCTGAACAGCTGGCCAGGAACAAGGTAAACTGGAGAGAAATTAGTCTGACTTGCCAAAAAGTCATGAGTAATGGCAGTGATGGGGCTTGGGGCAGATCTTAGCACCCTAGGGTCCCCTCTAGCACTGCAGCACCATTCACCTCTTCTTGCATGAACGTGCTCTCTCAGCATATGCACTCGCATCTCAAGGGCATCCTTCAGACCAGAGAGGTGACTGGCAACTGTTTACGCATAGCGCCCACACAATGCCGAGAGAAACTTACCTGTGGCACTGGCATAAACAACCCTTGCTCGAGGCAGCTTGTTCTGAAGGTCCAGCACTGCTTTGCCCATTTTAGTAGAGCTGGCATTTTTGGCTTTGTGGCATTCATCAAACACAATCTGGAGGGGAATGTCAGTTAAGGAGAAAGGATCTATTTTCATCGCGAGGATGGGAGCAGACAGAAAATACAACCCAGCCTCCTCCAACCAATTGGACAACAAGTCCCAATATCAACGGGACTCACTCGTTCCCCACACAGCATGAAATCTGCTGGTTTTGCCTAGTCCTTTGCTCCTCAGAGCCCTAAGTCATTTCCCCTTCCCTCTCCCTTCACTTCCAAGGTGCATCTTGTTTTGTAATGCTGAGGGAGAAGAACACTGAAAAGGTTAATCCCAGCTGCATTCTTCCCCTCCTCCCATTAACATTGCAGCCGAGGAGGAGAGGAGCGTGGGAGGATGCATGTGCTTACAGCATTTAAATATCTACCACAGGCACCAGGCTGCTCTGCACAGCTGCTCCCAGTGACTTCAGATGGCCCCAAGCTCTTTGTTCCTTGGTGAAGTACAATCACAACCGTGCAATTCTCTCTCTCCAGTTTTTTGTTTGTTTTTTTTAAAAGGATACAACTCCATCAAAGTTTTCCCTGCACCACTCCAAAATTTGTTTTAAGCGTGTCCTGTGCTGTCCGCCTGCCTGGCTTTCACCAATCAGCGCAGAATAAGTGGCAAAGAGGACTCCTTCTGAGGTAGCTGTGTCACCATATTTAATCTGCAGAAGGAGGAAGAACAAGAGCACACACACTTATGATGCTTGTCCCCAGTATGTCGCACCCATCCTTTGCCCACAATTGTCCAAATTGTCAATACTGCCAATTGTGCTGGGACTGTGCAGGACACATGCTCCTGCCTCCAAGAACAAAACTGAATCTGAGAGCAGAACAGACAAAAGACTGTTGGTAGCTGACGTCTTTAGCACTTCTATTTGGCACTGAGATATGGTGATGACAGGGACTTTAAATGTCTGGATAAGTTCCACTAGCCAGTATGTCAGCACATCTGGATGCATGCAGTGAAATGTGGAGACCGCGCTAGGACTTCAATGTTCTGGCCAACTGCAGTCACTTCATTTTTTTAAGCAACAGTTTAGAATGTTTAATTGTTTTGAACACTCCCATTTGTTTTAATTACTTCCAGAAAATACTTTTCTCTTTGACCAGGTGAGATTGCTGCCTATCTTACTGTCAAGGGTCCCACCTGTAACAAAATAAAAGGTAAGGGGAAAAAAAACATGGTCTCAATTTGAAAAAAGTTCCATTTAAAGCCTTTTTAGTCTGAAAACAAACACCCCTTTCAGTCTCTTAACGGAGTGCTTTCAGAGGTGTCAAACGCATGTGGTTTCCATTGACTTCGTATGAGCTCGTTGTTCAATACCATTAAAAACCAGAGCACAGTGTTTCAGTGAACTGGCCAGTGGTGTGGCAGGCACAAGCCTAGACAAGGCTGATGCACTGGACAAGAGACTAAAGCGCAGGCTATGAAGAACCTTGTGAATAGCCACTACAACAAGTGCTGGTTGTTTCTTTTGAGAAATACTTCATCCTCATCACTGAATAACTGGAAAAAAGCCTGAAAATTCTCTGATTTGCCTAGCTGCAGGGTGCTCAGCCATGGCACCGTGCATCTGCAGCCCCCTGCTAGGCACCAATCTGTGCATTTTTATGTGTTCCCTTATTCGCATCGCATGGTCTGAAAAGCGGTTCCATGAAACCAGCACTGGGAAATGTTAGTCCACAAGAGCAGAGCACGACCACATCTAACAGGAGCTGTTCCCTCTGCAGGACTCTTCAGGAATGGTGAAAAAGCTTCAAGTCCCGTTGTACTTTGCACTTACCTGGAGACATTTCTCATTCCCTGCAGGGAACAGCTCTGTGCTCACAGTGCAGCTCTGCAGAGCGTATAAAAATAGCAAGTCCAGAGTGGGAAGAGCACGCTGAGAGAAGGGAACAGCAAGCAGCTTGCTGTCTGCTACTGCCTGTGCCACCAGCCACGCGGAGGCACAATCAACTGCTGCTTTACATGCTGAGGCGGATCCATCTAACTGCTACTGTAGGCTCATTTTCCAGAACACCATTACAACTTCTCTCCCTACCTTATTTAAAGCATGCACAGGAATGTGGGAGGCTTCAATGTCCTTCAGGTCTCTCTCAGCATCATATTTGAGATCATTGGAGACGCTGAACCTGCAAAGCAAGATGTGGGTCTGGTTATCTCCTAAAGAGATAGTCAGGGCATGCACAGTGATTAATAGCTCTGACTAAAGCAACAGTAGGTGTACAAAACCGTCACATTTCCAACTGCCCACACACCTCAAGATCCTACAGCAGACTCCAGTCTGCCACTTACGACAAGCTGTGTGTATTCTGCAGTAAAACCACATACTCCAGGGGCTTGAGTCTGCACCCAGGAAGTCCACGAATACCCCTCCGCCAACTTCAAAGAGAGTGGGGATAGGCTTGACATTGCACTCCAAATAGTACGTAATCTGCTATTTCATAGTGACTCATTCTCCATCACCACTGCAGGGGAAATATTCCCATTTCACAGACAGCAAACAGGCACAAAGAAGTGGAAACGACTTACCCAAGGCCACAGCATGAGTCAACTATAAAGCCAACATCAGCACTAAGGAATTCCTTACTCCCAGATCCAAACTAACTCCAAGGTCTTACGGGAAAAGAGGAAAAAAAAAAAACCAACAACTTACCACAGAGCTTTTTTCCTCCCTTTAAGATAATTTTCAAAGATGATGCCTGCAACTGTCCTGCCCTTTCCAACTCCAGCGCCGTCTCCAATGAGGAACCCAGCTCGCTGGCCATTGGGTAATAAAACTTCATGTTGCTGCAACATCAAGAACAGAACTGGAAATTAAACTAGATTTGCCTTTGCTAACAGCTTTGATGTGAGCTTACAAGAGCACCACTTAACTCTTTCACATATCCTATCGATGCAAGTACATTTCCTGCTCAGATAAACAATGGCAGGAATGCTCAAGTGTCACAGCCAAGCTCACAAGTGGCAGTTCACAGAAAAGACCCCCAGGCCCCCAAAATGTAAAGCACTCCCCTCCACAACAAAAGTCAAGGGTTCTTGCCTCTTTGGGAAACAGACCCCACAGAAGACCCTAGCTTAGAATAATCCTTTCAGAAGGCATTTAAAATGCCATATGTCAAAGCTTCCAAAGTTTCATCGCCTATATTACAGGTTATTTTAAAACACACTTGAACACCTGTCCATCCAAAAGGCAGTTTCCTTCTAGTGTAAGATATGCAAGCTGGGCAAGGTGGAGCCACGTACCTGGCAGGCATAAATGATTGCTTCCAGCTGTAGTGCAGAGAGTGACCCTTTGTCAGCAACAGAGCATGGCAGGGAAAGGCTGTAGGTGATGTCAGGTGGGGGGACACTGGACAGAGTGCTCGTTTCAACCACGAGGTCAGGGTGGTGCTTCCCAATCTTGGCTAAATGACAACACAGAAAACAGATAACTCAAGTTCTTCACTCCCATGGGGCACCTCAAAAAGGACTCAGACCTCATATTAATAGCCTGTAGCCCTCTGCTCAGGAACAGAACTGACAAGCCTGACCCCTGCTATTCACTCTTTTTGTTCCATTGAAATTTCAGATTGCCAAAACCGAGTCAGGCATCTCCCAAACGCAAGCAACAGAAAAGTGTTCTTTTAAACTATCAAAGCACCAACAAAGGATCAGTACATTGGTAAAGTTTTTTCTAGAAAATCACAAGTTTGGGATGTGCGATGGCATACACCATATATTGCTTGCGGGAAAATAAGGGAGCAGTTAATCAGGTTGGTCCACAATGGAGTTAACAGAACTTCCCATGCTCGTGTGATAGCAAGACACTCACACTTTGAAGGTACGTATTCTGCATAAGTCTCCGTTTGCCCCAACTCTTCCGTTTCTTCCTCCTCACCTTCATCATCCTCGTCTGCAGGAGCCTGAGACTGAAAAGAAACACAGCATTGACCAAATGTTAATGGTCTCATTGAACTATGGATACACGCAGTGCTACACAGTGCCAGAAACTACCATTTAAACCATCCCTATGCAAATTCACAAACCCTTCAAATACAATTAATCTCACTTATAGACTACAGCAACACAAGGAAAGCCATCTGCGAGAGCCCACCCCAGGGGCCCAGCAAGTGCTTTAAAAGCTACTTTCAACGCCTAGTCCACACCAAATTAGGGAAAGATGTTTACATCACTTTTCAGATGGGCTGTGGGCTAGCATGAATTCTGTCCAGCTGTGCGCTAATCTGGCCCTGAGTAAGGGACCTAGACCAGCTTTAAACTCAGCATGGTACTCAGCAGCATAAAGCAAAGTAATGAAAGCCAAATCATTCTTTAACATAGCGAGGTTCCACCAAGGGAAATATAAGACACTTCTGGGAAAGGGCAGTGACTTGTAACTGTGATTTTCTTGTCTCCCTCCCTCTGAAGGGAAAACAGTCAGAACTGCTCCCCTCCATGCTGCGATGTTACCAAGTTAAGAGCCTGGTGTCCAATCCTAGTAAAGCCGACCATCGTTCTCACCTGGTAGCTTATGAGGAGTGGTGTGTTGGAGGCAGCAGGAACATGGTCATTTGAACTGTTTAAGCCAGTGAACGATCTGCTGGGTGAGAACAGCTGGAACAGAAAGAGTGCAGGTGAGAACACAGCCTTAACCCTCAGTCCTCCAACCCCAACAAGTATGAAAATACAACAGTAAAGATACTTGTGCTTTGTACTCAGATCTTACACTCTGATGTTGTCAGTGGACTTCAATACTTCTGTTTGTGAATGAAAAGCCCTGGGCAATAATTCTGGAAACTAATAAATCTTGCAAATGCCTTACACATTTGTCAACATACACACAGGGAATAACTGACCAAGGTAAACACATTCTTGCAAGAAGTGTGAACATTTTGCACATGTCCATGGGTGATGAAGGCCTGCAGGAACGCATGTCCTCCCACACCTGCGGACAGGAGCCTTTCTGCCACAGTTGTAGTAACTACACGGCATTAACATGGGTCATCCTGAAATGCCACATTTTGCCTTGAAACCTGAGATCTCAGGCATAAGCCCATCTTTCATACACTTCCCATTAGCACTAACAGATGACCTGCACTTGTAAGTTGCCACTTACAAGCCAGCAATCCCTGTCAAGACCTGATCGAAGATTATTAAGGGAATACTGGACTTGCTCTGCACTGGAGAAGTTAACATTAGTCACTGTTTCCCCATTTGCTCCAAAGGGAGCTCTGTACAAAACTGCTCTGCCACTCCTGACAAGACAGGTCCTTGTTAAAAGGAGCCGTGCAGATTCTCATTGCGGGATCACGTGTTTTATTCTGAACTGGTGAGTCCAACTGAGAGCTCTGGTTGGATTTGCTAACGGAAGAGAAACAGCAACACTTTGGGGACCAGCAGAGGAAACTAGAGTACAGCTGAGAAGATCCAAACAGGGGGAACAAGAAAGACTGAAAAAAATTGCAACCAAAAGCCATCACTGGGAAAGGACCGAGTGTTAAATCAGAACACTGATGCTTTACATCTTAGAATCATAGAATCATTTAGGTTGGAAAAGACCTTTAAGATCATCGAGTCCAACCATCAACCATGCCCACTAAACCATGTCCTGAAGTGCCTTGTCTACATGCTTTCTGAATACCTCCAGGGACGGTGACTCCACCACTTCCCTGGGCAGCCTGTTCCCATGCCTGACAACCCTTTCAGTAAAGAAATTTTTCCTAATATCCAATCTAACCCTCCTCCGCCGCAACTTGAGGCCATTTCCTCTCGTCCTATCACTAGTTACTTGACAGAAGAGACCAGCACCCACCCCACTACAACCTCCTTTCAGGTAGTTGTAGAGAGCGATAAGGTCTCCCCTCAGCCTCCTTTTCTCCAGGCTAAACCACCCCACTTCCCTCAGCCGCTCTGCTCCTCATCAGACTTGTGCTCCAGGCCCCTCACCAGCTTCGTTGCCCTGCTCTGGACACGCTCCAGCACCTCAATGTCTTTCCTGTAGCGAGGGGCCCAAAACTGAACACAGTACTCGAGGGGCGGCCTCACCAGTGCCGAGTACAGGGGGACGATCGCTTCCCTGCTCCTGCTGGCCACACTGGTTCTGATACAGGCCAGGATGCCGTTGGCCTTCTTGGCCGCCTGGGCACAACTGGTGGCTCATATTCAGCCGGCTGTCCACCAGCACCCCCAGGTCCTTTTCTGCCAAACAGCTTTCCAGCCACTCTTCCCCAAGCCTGTAGCATTGCATGGGGTTGTTGTGACCGAAGTGCAGGACCCAGCACTTGGCCTTGTAGAACGTCATACGATTGGCCTCGGCCCAATGATCCAGCCTGTCCAGATCCCTCTGTAAAGCCCTCCTTCCCTCGAGCAGATCAACGCTCCCTCCCAACTTGGTGTCATCTGCAAACTTACTGAGGGTGCACTCAATCCCCTCATCCATATAATTGATGAAGATATTAAAGAGAACCGGCCCCGGTACTGAGCCCTGGGGAACACCAATTGTGACCTGCCGCCAACTGGATTTAGCTCCATTCACTACAACCCTCTGGGCTCGTCCATCCAGCTCGTCCATCTTCTTACAAACCACCCTTGAGGCAAGAGTTTACTTAATGATTTTGCAATTTTGTTTTTAACATTAAAACCACTGTTCAAAGAAATTACCTAACTGCACCAGAACAGAACCTGTGGGTCAGCACCAATTAACAGCTGCCTGGAGGTTAAGGACCACTACCCGTTGCCTGAGACCACCAAAGCCTGCACGCTTCCAGCTGCCCCTCAGGCTCACCTCACTCTTGCAGAGACCAGGACCACTGGTGAGGACCTCCACCACAGAGACCAGCCACAAGGCCCAGGAGCTCAAACCACATCAAGACCCCCATCAGGCCAGTGACGGTGGGGGTCAGGCTGCCATATGGGCTGGCCAGATCTCTCCAGGCACCAATTGCTGTGTCAGAGTTAATGATGGCTTTGGACCATCCAGCCCACTGCACCGCAGCAAGCTAGGAGAGCTCCCAAGACAATCCTAGCTGGGAAGGCACAATCGAGGAGATCCTTCGTCTGCCCCCACACAAACAATATCACACTGGAATTTCCCAAAAGCGAGCAAGGTCAAGCCAGCTCATGGCATCCAAAGCAATCAGCAGTTCCAGAAGCAGCACTACTTCAGGTTTATAGCCTGCAAAGACTGCCAGACTTAGAGACCCATGCTCCACCAGCAGAAGAGAAAGATGGGAAGTTCTTAAGCATAAACACTCAGATTATTTCCTTTTTTTTTTTAATTAAAAAAAAAGAAAGAAAAAAACACCCTCCATTACTGGAAGCCTGAGTCAGAATTACCAGAAGGAAGCTGGATGGAAGAGCTATTTTCAGTGCCAGCAAATCTGGAGAGCAGGTGAAACATCTCCACCTACAAATCTGAGCTCAGTATAAGTTTGTTCTTAGGCAAGAGAAAGGCCCAAATCTGCTGGAATAGGAGGACCTGCTTCTCTTAGCTCTAGCAGTGGAAGGTTAATGCAGGTCTGGTTTTGCACCACACAATCTTCAAAGTACAAATCCCTACTATCCCAATTCAGCAACAGGGCTCTGGCACACAGCATTTCACCTCAGCTATTGCAAAGGAAGCGACAGAAACCTTGGTTGTTTGGAGCACTGAAAAACTAACCACATAGCTGAGGATATGCTGTGAGGGCCAGTCCAGGTGGGACCAGGAGCTATAGTGGGTGATATATAATTATGCCCGACTGAACTTGTACAATTCCTTCCTTCCTTCCTCTACTCTTGCTCACCTCCCAGTTTGATTTTTCTCCTTTCTTTATGCTACATGTCTAAAAACGTGAACAGAAGAGGCGTACACAGCATACATGAGAACACTGGGATGTAAGCAGGAGAGAGAGTCATTCAGTAAAGCCGCTGACAATTGCACAATCAAAGATTCGGTCTTACTCCATTTTTTAACTCTCTGCAATATTCTCCATTTTGCCCCATCTTGCCGTGACTTCCATGGGAAAAGAAACAGTCAAATCTGGCTGACAAGCCAACTCCCCTCCACATAAATTCATTCCCTATGTACTGAGCTAGGAGAAGGGTGTTCATGTTTTTAAAGCGCTGTGAATGAATTAGAAAAAACTACATCAGCAGCTCAAAAAAATTCTAGCTACAGGCTTTAGAGGTTGCTTCCCCAAACTTAAAAACACTGTAAACTTGTGAGATGGTTGTGAGAAAACACAATGGATTACATGAACTATCTTTAAAAGGTATTTCACAGCTTCATTACAAATGAAGCAAGTGTGTTTTGTCTGCTAACTCCTGCAAATATTTAACAGTGTAGTAGCTCTTCCCTCCGTGCCCATTCCTGAAACGCTAAACAGAGAACACATTATATACCTCTCCTTTCTTTATGGGTAACAGCTCTCCCCCCACAGGTACATGAAGGCAGCCCTGCATCCAGCCACTTCCTCTTCAATCACAAAGACTCCACCTAAAGCTTCAGCACTGGGCACTTGAGATAAGGGTTTGTTACTGAGTTTGAAATGTTCAGCATTGCACAGTCTCACTGTGATGCTTTTCTCCAATTTTGCTCTGTCCCCCTTTCTGTAAACCCACCTCCCTAGTGCTAGTGACAGCTGGCGGAAAGAAGAGGGAAAGCTAAAATATGGATATGGTCTTTTCCACACCATATCTTCAAATTGCTACACGACAGAAGACAGTTCATTTTTTTTTAAAGAGGACAAGGTACAAGGCTGTTCTCATACCTGGGATCTACATGTGGGTCTCACACGCAGGATGCATCCAGCTTCACTCATGAGATGTCCCATTATCAGAGCTGTTTAGAAACTGCCGTTTCTGCTCCACCTAAATCTCTGAGACTGAAATGCTGGAAAAACTACTGTCCTAACAACAGAGTGCAAGGCTAGCCATTGCTCCTGGGTAAAGGCTGATTACACAGCTACAACTGATTGGATGTACTGTATCAAAATAGATTAGGACTGCACCTGCCTGGGTTACATATGGTGTAACGTGACCGACATCCAGTTTTGTACACTGGCTACTCAAAAGCCAAAATTCCTGCAATTTTAGGGAAAATTATGGTGGTGTAATGATGTAGGGAGGGACAGGGAAAGATTTTCTAAATTGCTTGTATATTGGTGCAGGATATCAGCAGTCTCTGTCCTGTCCTGAATGTTGCAGTAAGGAACCTTTTCTTCTGCACTGCCTTGAGATTTTGCAACAGATCACTTGTTTCCCTCCTTTTATGACAACAAAAAAAAACATATTCGAAATTCAGGTGATAAAACAGCTGCCAAACATGAGTCAATCTGACAATCCATTTACCTGGTGTCCTGTGAGTTACCACCTCCCATGCAAAAATGAAACTGAAATCTCCTGGCTAGGATGTATTTAACTGNGCAACCAAAAAAGCAACCAAAAAAATCCCCCAACCACCTCTGTATTCAAAAAAACCAGATAAGACAATGTTTAAAGTAGCTAGAGATTCTTTTCTAAAGGAAGTTGTTTATAAATGGAATTCCAAGGAGTTAATTGGCCTTATCTGAACCTAAATGCTCTGCAGGACAACAAGGGGCGAGGGAAGGACAAGGGAAGAACAGCCTGCAACAAGACTGGACTGCTCTGCTACAGTCAGACAAGTTAGTCTCACACTTACGTAACACATACTTGTTTCTCACTTGCATTCTTTACACTGGACTTAGAACAGCTTTTCCCGGTAAGTTTTTTGCTGTATGCTCCACAGATACAAAACTAAAAGCTTTTTTAGGCATCGAGTATCTTGACCAGAGTTCACATGTTTAGAAACAGGACATTACAGAACTATTTCTGTAGCGATTTAGGCTACTACATAAAAAAACCAATAATAATAGGAGACTAGGAGTAGTAAGGCACATGGCTTCTCTGTCTTGGGGGACGTATCTGTTTTCTAGCTTTTTTTAATCATCGAGTTTACAAGCCTGTGATGTCTTCAGCCATTTCTTTGGCTCAAATAGCTCAGCTCTCTTCCTGCTGTCTCAAACTTCAAGTTCAAACTGGTCCAAAGTTACCAGACTGTGTGTGAATTGCCTGTGGAGCCCTTGCTGCCAGTGCAGCGGTCTGGCCCTTGATCTCAGACACATTTATCCACAGGAGCAAGGGCTGTGGTATTCTCTGCCTCCAATTAGAGACGCTGAGGGCCAAGCAGATGCTGCAAAGGTCTATAAAGGTGATCAAATCCCACTGATTTCAGCAAGAGCTCAGGTGTCTGATTTGAGGATCTGCATGAATGGCCTAAGATCTCACAGAAAGTCTAAGGCAGACAGGAGCTTCGATTGCCCAAGTCCCAGGCTAGGACCCTCGCCACCAAGCCACACTCCTTCAATGCCCAACCTGTCACTGAGCCACACAGCAGCACCATTTCAAAGCGGAACTGCTGCCAAGACTCTTATTTCCAAGCTGTGACAAACAGCCAGCTTTCTTCACGGAAATATAGTCGTACACACTACTAACTGCAAAATGCAGCCTCTAAACACAACAGAACCTCAAAATACAACAGTAACTAAAGCACGGGCATGCCAGATTGCCTTCTGGGGTATTCACGTTGAATGTTTTTCCCACAGTTTTCATAAGAGAATGACCTACAAAGGAAACCTACTGCATGGCTGGGCATTTACTGTGAGAGCTGAGATTGAGAGATTCAGCAGATGTGTATGGTATCAGTTCCACCAACAACCAAAGCTGGTGGCTACCCATAGTGACTGATACCAGGTTGTGCAACAGTGAGTAATCAGTCCCAAAAGATGAGGGAAAACAGATGGCAGAAAGCTGGTAAAAATGCACAGAACCACATGTTGCTGCGGGACTGCCGGGAGATCACACGCCCAGAAAAACTCAGAGATGTAAAAGCTTGCAGGGACTTGGACTCACAAAGTAAACACAAATGGTTAGCCTTAAGTTGAGACAGAGTTTGTTTTTTAGTCATTGTTACTAAAGTATTTGCCATGGAGAATAAACAAATGGTAGCTGCTGCTGCTGCTGGGGACAGTTCATGATCTATGCCATGGTGTTTTTCCTGGAGTTCATCTCTTCAGCACTCCTGAGCACCCTGTCGCAGGCCACTCTGGACCTGCTGAATGTTTTAGGGATACATCTTCCTTGTGATGCACCTACCTGCCACAGCTGTCAGAAGAAAGAACTAGTGCCTGCACCACACTGTGAAAGAGTGCACATATCCCTTTGAGGATGTCCGGATTCTCTCCTGCTTCCAGGTGATTAAAGTATGTGTAATCATTTCACCCCTTCCCTCCTCATGTGAAATTGGTAACAGTGAAATAACATCATCAAACTGCAAGTTCACCCCTGTAGGGAATTGGGTTGGTTCTTAATTCCGTGGTGAAAACACCACGGGCTCAAGCCTGAGGTATTTGTTGTCTGATGGGGAGGATGGAAGAGGAGTGGCCCGTACCTCTATTTGGTTCTGCTGCGGCGTGTTTACATCCCATAGTGTTGGCACATGGTTCAGACTATCTGCAGGCAAGAAGTCCTTAGGATCTGCAATGTCAGAGAGGGAATCGGCAGGGGACGAGAAGAGGGAATTGTTGTTGGAGAGCTCATCGAGGTATGAAGAATCCTGAAATGGAGAAATGACAACAGTTAGAGAAGGCAGGATAAAAAGACCAGGAGCTCCTTTCTCACACCTACCCACCCAGGAAGTTTTCATTTCTTGCTATTAAATGAGCAGCTCTGTTACTTCATGCTCCACAAAACTTAGAAATTAATTTGTAAATGAGGACATGCTCTAAGCAGCTGTTTTAAAATCTCAGTTTCTTGAAAAAGTAGGAAAAACACTGACTGGTCAGAAGGGCCAGTACATGTTCAAGACTAACTCAGACTGTGAGCATCCCTACATACAGAAGAGGGGAAGAAAGAGGATCATTCAACAAGACATCATTCACCTCAACTTTGTATTTGATTGACAGACTGCTGAGGGGTAAAAAGTCCTCAGCCTAACACCCAAAGGACTCAAGTATTTAATTCATGCACAGAAGCCCACAGAGTACCAGCTACACCTGATAATGACACAGCTGTTTAATTGCAATTTATAACACAATACCTGGAGGCTTCAGAAAACATTAGTCTCCTCATGCACAAACAAGGCTGCCAGGAGCAGGGGGGAAGAAGTGCTAGTGTCACCTGGATTTGCATCTAGATAAATCCTGGCAAATCTACCAATCCTTTGCCCAAGGGCATGCCTCAGTACGGACAAGAAGAGAATGTGCTTCAGTGACGAGGATCAGGCTCTGCCCTTGCTCTTTTCCTGGTGCCTGTGTTCAGACAGCTTACAATCGGTTTATTTTGTGCCAACCCAGTGGTGATGTTGGTTTGAGTCACACAGACTCTAGCTCAGAAAGAGCCTTCAATCCCCTCATTACCATCAATTCCTTGTCTGGTTTTTCAAATCTCAGGTGGCAAGAACCAACAACTGAAAAGCACTTCTTGCTCTACATCCTTAGCTCTGGCACAGATCACCGCACCTTCCCTGACTGCATCACATCACCTCAGCTCTCCTTCCACAAAATACCACTTTCAAACCTTTTCAAAGCAGAAAAATTTTGTCTGCTCTTTACTGAAGAGCAACGTACTTCCAAACACCAAGCTCCAGTACACAGGTCCTGCTGGAGACAAGCCTCTGTCCCAGAGGGACAGGCAGACAGACCAACAGGTCTTTCTTGGTACCCCACAGAACTCTGCCATCACAAATCAGTTTTGTGGTTCTTCACAAGGGGAGGGTTTGTCAGCGCACAGCCAGCTCAAGCTCTCCACTAGGCCAGATAACCAAATGAGTGCGATAATACCGCAGCATGGCTGCCAGGAGAGCCACAGTGTCTGATATGAGGAGAAATCGCTGTTCATTTCCAGTTAAGGGCCAATTTCCTACTACAAGGCAGAAAGGCAGCCAAAGATTTTTAAAAGTCACTTAGCCCTGCCTGACATAAAATCATGAACAGCTGAGCCTGCTTGCGCTATTCCTAAGGGCTTCAGGCCAAGAGCAGGGTCAGACTCCCCACTGATTGCTATCAAAAGTTACGGGTTTGCAATATTTAAAACCATCAGGACACATTCCCTTCACCTTCTTCCCAGACACATCTCATTTGGCACCCGAGCAGACAGTCTCTACTCCAAAGCCATAGGTGCAGGCGCTGGCAGCTGTGCAAGAGCACCGATGCACTAAAGCAAAGGCAAGCAGTAACAGAGATTGCAGGTGCGATGTGTGAAGTTTGTGTTCTTCAAATACCAACCAAGGGGACCCAAAGGCCTAATGAGAAAGGGCTGCTGGTTAGGCTGTGCTACCAGGGTGGTACTGCTATGCGGGACACCCTCCTGCTAGTACTTGTGCTGATGTGTGACACCGCTGCTGCCTGCCCAACAGCAGACGGGCAGCGCTTCCTGTGCAGCTCTTACCTTTGGTATTTCTGTGGCTATTTTAGGATTACGCAGAAACAAAGGCTTTTCAGAGACTGAAGCAGGCAGCTAGATTTATCATCTCAGACTTAAGTGATCTCTGGAAATGAGACTCTCTTTCACACTCAAGTAAGTAGGAAAACACTTGGGTAAATATGGCCTTTCCTGGCCAGAGCAAGTGCCTTGTGCATCCTGCAGCAACCTGCCTGTCTACCTCCCACAGCCTTAAGCACCCGATCTAGAGTACTGTATTGGGCAGTATATGTGGGATTCAAGCTAACACTGTTCATGCTACAGAGATTTTTCTTCCACTAACTCCCACCTCCCAAGCTCTGTAGCCTCTCCCAACCTTCCAGTCCTCTGCAGAGACACTTGCTGATTACCTCAAACCACTGTGCTGCTGAAGCAAGCCATCATCTCCCCTTGCTGTCCTCCCCACCCTTCTGCTTCTTCCGCTGGACTCATGATCCCAAGAACAAGCGCTGCAGCAGTTCAACAGCCTCCAGACTGTTACCACGATCTACGCTCCTGTGCTGCCATACCTCTTCAGATCCAACCAGGACATGGGTAAAGTAGAGAGCATTGACATCTGGGCTTGCTGTGGCTTAGGAAGAGAGTTTAACAATCACCTAATACTATTCTTTCATATTACACCTGTTACAAAACAGGTCAGATCAATTTTGTAGCAACTCTTCTGGCCATTCCCAGAAAGGAGGAAGAGAGAGATGGACAGGCAGATGGACTGCCCCTTCACTCATCTGCTCTGGTACCTGATACACTGGACTGATGCAGCAGCCGGAGGACCCGAAACAGCAGGAAACCCCACTTAGGGTGTCTGACGGTCCAGATGCTACACAGAGGATAAATACAGACTGATATCAAGAGGCTCATAAGAATTCCTTTGAAGAAGTTACTTTCAAAGCCCAGCACTAGAAACAACAACTATTATCTTTTTTGAGCACCCACCACAACGTGGTGGACACAAACAGCTCCTGAGATGGACCTGGAACTACAACTCTCCCACTCGAAATCCATGACAGTACAAGTGCTTTGTCCATACACAGTGAACAATGGCTGGTTAAGCAGCCGGTCCTGAGACACAGACATGTTGCTTTTCACAGGCGCCTGGGGAGGTCCTGAATGCAAACATAAAAAAAAGCACTCCTCGGGCCTGGCCACCTCGCACACATCACACAGTGTTCGGCAGGTGGGAGGAAGAGCAGAGGCTTGCTCCCAACAAGCCCTCAGAGCTCAGCTCACATGTGGAGGTGCAAGAACTAGTTCCTATTCATAACAAGCAAGAGGAGACACTGGCATCGTTGATTTTTAAATCTAAAAGATGAAAGGCACTTATAATCTGCATGCTGAGGGGACAAGCATGTTATTCCTCTCTCAAGGACAGGCAGGCCTGGGAGATACTGTGCTACAGACAAGAAAGAGCTAAACCAAAAGGCTGGACTTGCAAGGCAAACCCAGCTTTGTTTAGCCAGGTTTTTTTTGTTTTTTCTTTTCATTATGAAAACCTTTGTTACACCGATCCATGTCGGCATTTAACTGACAGCGTTTCACTGGAGGGCTTCACCACCCAGGGACAGCAGCAGCATCTCAAGGAGCTGGATGGTCTCAGGTCCCCACCCAGCCTGCATAGGTTTTATTCATTTGCAAATACCACTGACAGAAGTCAGTTCAGGAGGAAACATCTGCAAATACATGGGCATCGCAGCAAAAAGGCTGTAGAGCAGACTAGAGTGGCCATTGCACATTAGGGTCCCAAAGACAGGAAAGCACTGGGCTAGAGGAGCAACAGGACGTGCGAAAGCACTGTAAGGCAACCCGAGATACCCCGGCAGGCACCCCCCCTTCCTGAGCCCAGCCCCTTCAATCCCCCAGCCCCACCACCACTCCCTCTGCTGGGGCACTGGACTGAAACGGGGAAGAGGAAATGAGCCTCCAAGTCAGAGGGAGGATAATAGTAGTCCTGGAAATTACTTCAGTGATCCTATCCTCTTGCAGTATTAAGAGTCATTAGTCACAAACTTTCAGAGTCTTCCATTTGTCTTACCTAGTTACACTATCTAAAGAGCACTAAAACTAGTAACGTGGTAGATCCCCGCCCTGAAGAGCTTACAGTGCAAGCCCAGTAAATTAGCCTTACTTATATGCAAAATGCAGTGTAATTGTTTAATACAAGGCCATACTGATAACTACAGCCTGTGTCATTATAAACCATGCCCTGACTAATTACTCCACTAGTTTATACGGAGGAAACAGGAGAGTCTCCTCAAGGGAAAGGAAAGATCACCACCTAAACCATCGGCTCATGAAATAACAGAGTGAGCAAAAAGACTCCTTTCCTCAACAGCATAAAGCCACTGTCAGACCCACAGATACTCTGAGACTGGTTACAGCTGATCCCAGCCAGAAGAGACGCTCAGCCACAAGGTGCCGAGCCCTGACGCACAGACAGAAGCAGATGAAAACAAGATGACGACTTTAGGGGTAGAAGAGATGGCCCAAGAAACCACAAAGAGTGAGGACATCACAGGTGCAGCAGGCGCTGGAAAGGGGCAATGAGCCAAGCAGAGGGACTGCAAAGCCGGCTCCCAGATCTGGAAAGCACTACTTCTGCTTTTCAGATGGTCTGATGCGCTTGAGAAGCTGCTCAGTGAAATCACTCCAGAGAGGTCAACCATCCCCGTCGTCAGGATTTGAAGCAAGTTATTTTGTCCCTGTTTAAGACTGATTAATAAGAGTTTTAAAATTTTCTCACTGGAAATAAGAGGTTTTTACAGTGATAGCACTTACTTTATGTTTCAGTGGAAGTTGAATTTCTGCAACAGATGGAAGTTATCTTGCAAGGCAGGATCTTTATCTCAAATGCTATTCTGCAACCATTCTCTATGTAAATCTTATTTCTGGAATTAGGCTTTTTGATTTTGGGGGGTTCGATGGTTTTTTTGGATTTGGGGTGTCGTCGTCGTCGTCCCCCCAGTTTAGCATAGCCTGCAACCAAAATCCAGACAGCACGCTGCAGATCATCATTGGTAGGAGAGTTTTACCACAGGGGGCTGGCAGACCTGCTTTGCCTCCGTCTCTCCAGCCTGCTTTGTTAAACACTCCTTGGCACCAGGCCATCTAACACCTGGGTGAAGCACTGACTTGAAGATCTCAACCCCAAGCACTGCATTTCACAGCACAGACTCTTGCCAGTTTCTCCCATTACAGAAGGACGGACCACAGAGACCTTGAAGTCTGCTGTGAAAACATAGTTCAGAACTGCTCAAGGCAGAGACGAAGTTTATAGAAGCCCACTATAAAGTGGCAAAAGGGCGATTCCCTTACAACAGGGTGACCACCTAATGGAGAATTTTATAAGGCATCAATAGCCAGCTGATGCAGAGGCTATGCACAACTGCTGGCTGTGGGTGTCACCAGCATGGGTTTTTTTTTTTTACACTGAAGTTGAAATAACACCAACGTACTAGAACAGGAGGTAGAGGATCACAAATCACTGTCTAGTCTTCATATCAGAAGATGCTCTAGTTAGTGAGTAACTTGATAAATCAATGATAATCATTTGTTGGACTTCTAAACTGAGTGCAAATGAACCGCCAGTAGATGCTACTATGGCACACGATATTTCTGTCATGTCAAAACAGAAAAGTTACCAAAACCAAAAATTAACTCCCTAGAAAAGATGAGAAAAAAATCAGGGTAAAACAACCCAAACACTTAACCCCTTTCTCCCAGCCACCGGAAACAGCTCAGTTCCTTTAGTCAAAACAAAGTCTGTTAAAAATAATGAAAGAACAGGTGAAGTCTTTGCTCACAATCCAGACACAGAGGAAACATACTCCTGCACAGCAACTATGGATTACTCCCCTACATAGCACACAGTTGATAGGGGGGGTTAAAACACCAAACATATATATATATATGCACACAGGCACACACAAACATACATACCCGAACAAAGCTACGTGGCCAGACAAGAAAGATTTGGCATCTCGAAAATCACAGATTAAGCAAATTATGTTCAGGAAAGACAGAACCAAGAATGAACAGCTGCAATGTAAGCAGCTGATCACTAAAAGAAAGCCTTTTAGCTGCCAAAACTCAGTCTTTCTAAAAATGGGGCAATAAACTTGCAGTCTTAAGGGTTCAGTGTTCTGGCCGGCAAGCATTTCCCTTGCTTTTCTGTACTTAGCATCTGGTTTAAAAATAAAACTCCTGAAAGCCATTACAACTACATAAACACACCGATCAATTCTCCACACAGCTCCTTTTCCTCCAAGTTTCGCCGTTAGTGACCAAGTTCTAACCAACAGGAACAGTCTCCAAGTAACACATTTCAGCAAAATTCAAATCACATCTTCAGCACAGTAAATCTGCTCCCACTGCCTTGCGTTGTCGCCCCTAAACCTCTGCTGCCATTGCAAAAATTACGGGGGGACACACAAACCCAGGGGAGCAGCTGGAGCTGGCTGCCCTCGCAAGGAAAAAACACGAGGAGAAGAAAAAAAGAAAAATCAGGAATTACCTTGTAAAGAGACGGGAACTTTAGCCAGAACTGCATTTGGGACATTTTAAAACAGCATTCAGTTTGCTGTCGGCAGAGCAGGACGCAGATGAAGCAGTAAGGTGAGATTTTTCAGTATATAATGGAGAAAGGTCTTCATTCATGACCGCAACAGCAGTAACAGCCAGGAAGAGAGCTCATCAAGGGTTTTTAAAAATTAACATGCAGAAGAAAGGAGTGAAAATGGAGGAAAGAAGGACAGCCATACAGTGTGTCTGTCCTAAGCCTGTGGAAATTTGCATATAGTGTTTAGTCATGAAGGAGAGTGCTCTTACTTCCTCTAAGTACAAGGGCTGACTTTCAGGAAATGATGCCTGCTTGGTAAGTCAGTGAAATTACTGGCAACGCGATGAGAATTACTGTATGTGGTGTAATTCAACCACAGATACACTGTAAACAAAGCTGTGCTCCTTGGCGGTGCAGCCAGACGTGGGGCAGGAGAGGTCCGCGCAGGAGCCCGGCTCCCCTTGGCTGGTTGCCCCCCCCCCCATCCACCAAAGAAAACACCAGCGTTTCCCCTGCAGCAGCCCCTGCGTTGGGGCCGGGGGTTCCTGCCCTCCTGATTTCAGGGGCTCAGATGAAGTAATGCAACTGAAAAAGATTATGAAAAGTATTCACAAGTTGTTTCTTTCCCCCCACAAGACCCATGTGCTTTCTTTCGTCTTCAGTATCTGCCCCACCCCAAATATTGCAATTAGAACATAAAAAGGAGTAGCCATTTTCTTAACTCTCTTTTCTAGATCATTGTTATTTCTCCGTGTCCAGGAACATTGCCTTCTTTTTCTAAGGCCTTCCCTTTTAACTTTAACAGTTTTGGTAACAAAAAAAAGTAAAATTTCTGGTGGGGAAGAAAAAAAGGCACAAAAAAGGGACATCTGAAAGGGATTTGGTCATCACAAGCTTAAGGAAAGTCTGCTCCAACACAGCCTGAGGCTGAAGGAGAAGTGAATTTGCCAGAGTACCCACTGCCCTGCAGAAAAAACAGGAGAACTTTTCTGTTTGCTTTGTGTGCAAGAGGTTCCTGTTTGCTTCTCCCTAGCACAGCCGACGGCAGCACCGGTGCCTGGCTCTGGCCACGGGGTTAGTGCCCCCGAGCTGCCCAGGCAGTGCCCAGGGGCTGCTCCGGCGCAGATCCAGGCTGGACGCTGCACCATTCCATGCCCAGGAGCACAGCTACGCTGCTAAACACTCTCAGGCAGCCGTGCCGGCAGAGGAGGACAGGGAAAGGGACTCAACCTGGCCAGCAAACCCTGCAGAGCACAATCCCAGCAGCGCAGATGCATGTGCTGAGGACAGGGAGAAGAGCGTTGGCTGCAGATCTCTCCGCTCCTGCTCCGGGTCTTTCCACGCAACCACGGCGCAGCCTCAAGTGAAATGCAGCTCGTCACTGTTCTGCGTTAGAGCCAGTGCTTGGTGCCTGCTGTCATTGCTGATACAAGAGCTCTTGGGACTTTGTGCCAAGAACTGCTGGAAAATCCCATGTTGCGAGGCACTTCTGTCACTCCATAGTTCTGTTTTTTAAGAAGACAGCAAAGCCCCTACCAGGCTGCAAGCGATGAGAGTGGAAAATGAGGTGCTCTCCAACCCCTCTGAGAATCAGGGAAGACAAAGCGGAGGAAGAGGATAGTTTTGCTTTACGACATCGGATGAGGAAGACAGGCTGGGTCCCGGGGCTGAAAAACCACCTGCAGGACACAAACCCGCAACAGGGCTCATTTCCAAGGGCACCTGGGTACATGGCACAACCCACTGCAGCACAGTGGTTCCACAGGGATTAATACATTAATAGCCCTTAATAATGAGGATCACATGCCATTATGCAAAACACCTAGTCCAGAAGAGTTTTTTCAATAAGCAAATGTGAAAAAAGAATGCCTTTCCCCAGGCACTCGGACTGCAGCCAGGGATGCTAGTGCCGCGGTCAGAGAAAGTGAGGAAAGGGCAGCCCCAGCAGCCCTCGCCCCAGGAGGAGCTGGAGCATCGCTGCTGGGCTCTTCCTGTTATTAGAACATATTTCACCTCTTGGTGAAGGCTGCGAGCAGCAGTTACATGAGTGCTGCTACAGAAGAGGCATTCTGCAGGAACTGCGGTGAAAATGAAGGCTTTGGTTTCTGTGGGCAACTGGTTTGGGGTGGAGAAAGGCAGTGGGTTTTCACTGTTGCTTTTATCTGAATTTGATTGTATTTAATTAGCTGGTAGTGCCCTAGAGCTTGGGATAGGTGCTTTAATGATACATTTGAAGTAAAGAGACCAAATACATTTTTTTTTTAAATGTCTTAATTAGTGACTTGCTGGTGACTGCCTTGCTGTGTGACCTTGATTAAACCACCAACTCTTGCCTAAGACTACCAAGGTCTTGCTATTTATGCAACCTTTAAAAAGCAGGTGGTTTATTTCCTCTTCCTTTTCTGTTCATAGACAAATAGGACAAAATATAGGCAACAAAACCAGACCGCAAAAAGGAAGCACAAGGTAGGACATTGTTACAGATAACCAGGACTGCTAAATTGATTTTGCAAGACCGCGGTAATATAATCATAGAAGATAAGATAACCCATGAGAAACCACCACCTGGAATTTTAACAACCTGTCCTAGGGGAGAAGGCATGCCACAGCATTTCTGCTCTCCACAATTAATTTGTGAACATGCATGCTGACAGATGGGGACAGGAAAGCAGAATCATTCCAGCATTCACATGAATTTGACCTACCATCTTCCAGCAAAATCTGAAATATACAACTGTCCTGGTTTTGGCTGGGATAGAGTTAATTTTCTTTCTAGTAGCTGGTATAGTGTTGTGTTTTGGATTTAGTAGGACAATAATGTTGATAACACACTGATGTTTTCAGTTGTTGCTAAGCAGCATTTATACTAAGTCAAGGATTTTTCAGCTTCTCATGCCCAGCCAGCAAGAAGGCTGGAGGGGCACAAGAAGCTGGGAGGGGACACAGCCAGGACAGCTGACCCACACTGGCCAAAGGGGTATTCCATGCCATGTGATGTCATGCCCAGTATAGAAACTAGGCAGAGTTGGGAGGGGAGATCACCGCTTGGGAACTAACTGAGCATCAGTTGGCAAATGGTGAGCAATTGCATTGTGCATCATTTGCTTTGTATATTCCAATTCTTTTATTATTATTGTCATTTTATTATTATCATTATTATTCTCTTCCTTTTTGTCCTATTAAACTGTTCTTATCTCAACCCATGAGTTTTACTTTTTTTTTTCCTCTCCCCATCCCACTGGGGGGAAATGAGCAAGTGGCTGTGTTGTGCTTAAGGTGCTGGTCAGGGTTAAAGCAGACAACAACCCAGTTAGTTACTTTGTTGGGTAACCTTCACAGCATCCTCTTACCACCTCCTAATCACTGACCTACAGGACAGCTTCCTGAACGTGCTGATGGTTTCTCGAAAGCATGTGCTGAACTTCTAGGAAAACACAAATACAAATCAATACAGACTAACACACCTGTACAGGAGAAGACCTAGCAGCTCATCACCCTCACATAACCAAAGAGCCTGGGACCAAATTTCCTAAAATACTTAGCTGCCAAAAGATGGGGTTTTCAGACGTGTCCAAGCACACTCCAGGCTCAGCTTCCTGACCCGATGAGACACTTGTGAAAAAAAGCCATCAGGCCCCTGAACGTGTCTGCAAGCCAAGCTGCTGGGTACCCATCCCATGCAAACAGGCAGCTGCAGGGATACCTCAGCAATGACTAGGATATATAATCAGATCACAGCAATGTGTCTTGGAAAAATAAGTCTAAGAGTAGCCAAAGGGTGGAAGAGTACTGATTATCTGCACGCTGCAGTTTGTCCTAACAGGGTTGGGTTTTTTTCAGAGGGATGAAAGATGGGAGAGTACGTATTGTACAGACCATGCCCTGCTTTTCCTGTTCCCACGACATGACTGGTTTCACCCAGCTGGGTGCAAGGCTTTGCTTTGCATTTTGGCTGTTCTGAGAACCAAGAGCCATTCCTGCCATGCATAGGGCAGCCTCTGCTCTAGTTTCAAAAGCGAGTGAGAGGAAGCAAGGTGCATGGTGAGTGACTGCACCAAGAGGCTTTGACAAGTTGAGACCACAAATGGCTTATTTTTAAAACAGATGCTAAGAACAAGGATAACGAAGCAGCTGGTAGGTATTTTATAACCAGAGCCAAAATTCAGTGTGTGCGAGGGGGGTGTTCGGATCAGCAAGCCCTGCCAGCACACGGCTCCCTTGAGGACTGGAAATCTGGAAAGCAATTGCTGCTTGTCAGGAATAGGGAGAGGACCAGGAGACAGACTGCCACTGAGCAAGTGCAGAGGGGAACTCCCAGGCTGGCATTCCTCCTTAAAATAAGGAGAAACCAGGAAAACTCATGAAGCATAAAGGAAAGCCAGCGAGAGAGTAAACTCTTGCAGGTGATCCTGAAAGCTGGAGGAAACCAGTGCGTGGCAGCAGGCAGTGAGATGCTGTTACTCAGGGAATAACATGCATATGAGGCCAGGGAAAGAAAAATGACTGAAGAAGGTGTTTGTGTCGGAGGCAGTATTTCTTGTGGTGACTGCTGTGGTAGGACCACTGGTGTTTTAAGCGCATTATGGATCAAGACATGCAGTGACCACCAGCGGAACTGGAGACAGGGAAACTCACTCAATCAGACTGACTCAGACCCATTCTGTTTTGAATTAAAGCATCTATTTTAAAACATCTCCCAGTGGTCTGCTATTAAATTATATTACCAGCATTTTTTAAGAGCACTCTGTGTTTCAGACCAGTTCTTTTCCCGCTTTCGTTAGCTTTACGAAGGGGAAGAGGCAGAGAGCTGTGCTTGCCAAGAACTTCAGAAGGCAGTTCTCCATCACCTCCTGTGCTTTCTTTCCTGCCCAGAGGTGGACATCACTGTTTGTAGGTAGCAATACAGATGAAAACTAACAAGTCTGGAACAGGGGAGATGCCAGAGCCCTCCAGGCCCTCATACCCCCTCCCTAGGGCATCCCAGCCAGCTCCTGCAATCCACAGCCGAGCACAACTGAACAAGTTATGCCTCAAAAGCAGATTACTCTCACTTAACCACAGGTATCTCCACCTGAGATAGTCCCAAGAGCTCCCCTTACACATGGAAGGGAAAGATTTACTCCTAAAGCACAGTTTATCCAACCAAAAGGAGACATTGCTTTAGAATAACATCAGCTGCATCCCAGATGTGTCCCCTCCTCCTTGGTAACCAGCTCAGGGTGGCTAAATCAGACGATCAGAGCAAACCGAGCACTCGGTTGGTGAATCCTGCGCTGATGCCTGAGCCCTTGAAGGAAAGGGCTGCAACACCCGCACATACCTGCCTGCTCTGGCCCTTTGCCGTGAACCCAGTGCACGGGCACTGACCAGCTACCGGCATGCCTGTCTCCAGCACTGCTCACCTTCACACAGCTCACAACCAAAGAGCCAAACCCTTTACACGTGCTGACAGCCCAAGCTGATGCCACTGTCTCCTCCACCGATGGCAATACTTGCTCAGCTCCAAGTTGGGAGCTCAGGTGGGTGTGTGGCCGTGTTATCTGGTGGATCATCTCAAAATGCATTATCTGACGGATCATCACCCAGGCACCCTACACGCGGTGAGCCACAGTGAGGCAGGAGCCCACGCCGAGAACAGGGCAGTGGCAGACACCCAAGTACCACATTCACGGCCATCCTGCTGGGGTGTGCACGCTGTCATCACCAACACAATTTCACCACTTACTGTTACTAGGTCAGATTAGCCATTATAATCACAGCCTTCATTTTTCTAAACCAAGGCCTGAAGTAACTGTTAGGCATCTCACCGAAAGTGTTTATAAAGTGTAATTAAGTCAGCCAAAACCCCAACCCTGGAGTGCAAAAACAGAGACACGAGCATGTAAAGCAACTTGTTCATAAAATGCTTCAAAGGCACCAGAGCCAGCTAACTGTCTTAAAATTGATTTTAATATCTGTATTCCCTGTAGACATAACTCCAGGACAGCGATAGGAAGTTCCAGGACGTTTCTTATTCCAGGAAACTCTTCATTTCAGTCAGAACGAAGTCTTTCATATAATATAATTTAATAACTGTTACATTGACTTCTCTTAAATCACCACAGCTCTGTGCACTGAAGCACTTTTAAAAATTAATACTTTTTTTTAAGAGTAGGTTAATTTCTCCCCCCTCCCCCGTTAACAAGATAGATTAATAGGAGATTGCAAGGGTCTGGTAGTGAAAAGAGGGCTGGTTTATGATTAACACTTGTGGTCAAGAGCCCCCATACACCACAAGCAGATCAAACAAGGCTGTAACTGCATCTTTACGGCATTACTGCAAATGACCGTACCCAAGAGCAGCCAATTCCTCCCTGCCCCCACAAGCTAAATCAATCTGGACTGACCTCCTTCCTCCAGTCCAAGCACAACTCAAATTTTAAAAAGGGTACCCCAGTTTCCTGCCAAAACGTTTATATGTGGAGCTGCTTCACTGAGGAGAAAAGGAAGGAGCTTCTGCAGAGCCCCCTTGCACACCTGCTGTGTCCATACCTTCCGCGCTCAACAGGAGCTGCTCACCCTCACTGCAAAAAGACAGGGTTTATTTTTCAGTGTAACTTATGGCAGATGGAGTCAGAAGAGGCGGCTTCTGTGTGTTCAGAAAAGTTCTGTTCTGGATAGTCACAAGGAGCCAGTCAAATGAAGTTAAGCAAAGGGAAATACAGATTGACTATCAGAAACAGGCAGGTTCATTTTAGATAACAAACGGGTCAGAGGAAATGGGCAGAGTTGTGTGCTTTAAGTAATTCTAAACAGGATAGAACAGTGAAGTTTAAAGAAAAACCTGTAGTGGCTAAGAGCAGCAAGTATTTACATGACAGGTATGCTTTTCTAGAACAGGCTGCTCTGCTTTTTATGATAAGGCTCTGGGGACAGACTACAGCTCGACACACACACCTGCCAAGGGACAGCAGATGCCAAATCCTCCTGGATTTAGTGTTTTGTTGTGGCAATTAACAGCTCTTACCACCAGTGACACAAGATAGCATTGATATGATAAAAATGCCTTTGCAGCAGAATTAGTGCACACAAGCACTGGACTCCAACTCACCAGCACCTGAGACTGGAGGAATAAATAGCATAAAGTGAGAGAAGCAATGGAAATCAAAACCTGCTTCTCTTCAGGACTTTGATTTCTAACGACATGTGCGCAGTCAGTAGACTTCTTCCATACAGAGATGAGACCACAGGGTCGGGGCAAGACTTTGGCTCAAGACAACAGTTCCCAAGATGAAGAAATGCTATCGGACCCCAATATGGCCTCATCTAACTATTTTCTAAACCTCAGTTTAAGCCACTTGTTTATATAAAGAATGCCAATAGACCGGCAAGGATGAATCACCCAAGAGCAAGCCAAAAAACAAAAATATTGTGGAGGAAACAAGTTCAAGTTCACATTAGGCTGTTCTGACCATGAAAATGAAGCACCTTTTCCAATATGCAGAAGTCCGCTCAGCGAGGCTGCTGCAACACACACAGAAATCGCTCTTCACCAGACCCAAGCAGCAGCAGCGAATGATTTGACTAAAAAGAAATTCCCAGAGCAATTAACAAATGTGGCAACTCCCACTCACGGCATCCTCAGGCCAGCAAAGCCTTTACACTCTGAAGTTCCAGCTGAGGATCTCCAAAACAATATGTGGGAAGAAGATAGGGGGGAAACAAATGCCAGTGCTGGAGGAAAACGCATCAGCCTTCCTGCTCTCCAAAACCTCAAGTCCCCCAAACCGTAGGGCACGTGAACAATCCTCCAATCATTGCCACCAACAGAAAGCATTTACTACACAAATATCTCAGAATCATTAGTCATTTGCTCTTTAGACCTTTTAAACCCTTTTTCAGTATTCCTTGAAAACTCTTTAAGGAGACAAACTGCCTACAGGCTACACAGTCCAAGGCTAGGCTGAAGTCCCACTGCAGCCCAGAAGGGCTACAGGTATGTTTTGGGGAGGCAGCATCCACTGGCTCGCTGTCAGATCACACACAGAGATCACAAAGCATCACTCCAGATCAGAGATGACGCTTCCATCTCCTTCCTCTGGCCCCCCAGGACAGCATGCAGCAGTCAAGCACTGGCAGGCTGCTGAGATACACAAAGGGCTGTAACCCAAGGGGACAGCAAGCTCTCCTGTACAGTTAAAATATCACAGATCAGATTTTGGTATCTGAGCAAAGACAAGAGAATAGTCTGTATCCATGTATGAAGGTAGCACAAGTTCTCACATAAGCACCCAATCTACCTTGTCTGCCCAGCGACCACAGATTTAATCCAGCATCTCTTACCAAAGCATGCAGCAGACTCCTCATGTTCTCTCTCTGGTTTCAGTCCTCTGTTTGGCATGGTCATAACAGCACAAAGTTTAACGGGACTTGCCACTCCTACCACCACACTAGGCAAGTATGGAAAAGATAGGTACTTTCCTATACAGTCACCTGGAAAGATGTAACCACCCAAGCTGTTCCCACACCTTCTGAATGGCATATTTCAGCTTTCCAGACAGATAGTTAGTATTTAACAGTTTGGCATCTGGGACAGGAAGAAATCAGTAAAGTAGAAAATATTGCTGAAGCAAGGGGTGGAAAAGCTCCAGGACACTCCCGGATGACTCCATACTGATGCTACTGCCTCCAGTTAAGTAAGTGCCTGCTGCCCTACCAGATCCAGGCTCTCATTCTGGCTCCTGTGAAAAAATCATCAGCTTTTCTTTGGATGAGCAATGACTAGTAGTTCAGAAAGCCCTAGGTTTTTATCAATGGATTTCCAGGTTAGTGCTTATTGCATTCTAAT
The DNA here is from genome assembly GCA_013401275.1 of Pandion haliaetus. NCBI lineage: Eukaryota > Metazoa > Chordata > Aves > Accipitriformes > Pandionidae > Pandion > Pandion haliaetus. Next base: position 33,785 of record VYZV01044795.1, on the reverse strand, counting down.
ATGTGAGAGCACTAGAAGCAAACCACGTAGAAAGCTCAAAAGTCAAAAGCTAAGTGTTCAGAAAGGTTCATCTGGCTCTGTACTTCAGCAGGACAAGCCATTTGAGCTGGAGAATGACTATAAAGACTGAAATGCCTCTTAGAGAGACAGAGCACAACACTAGCGTTATTTCACATTAATGGGCACTGTCACACCAGACACCTGGTAAGCACTCATATCCATCTGCCCTGTGGCAGCTCTAGACAGACACCATCCCTCTGAGGTACGAACTCAATCAGATCAGTTTCAGATTGGAAAACAAAGCTCTAACAAAGGTCTTACTCAGTGTTTCTCAGTTTCAGAGCACACAGAGTGACACACCACTGCCTTGGGTCCTCTGTGGGAACCTCCAGAAAGCACCAAGCAGTAATGCTCAGTGCAAAGGTTTACAGACAACCACCAAACAGGACAGAAAAGTACCCATAAAAAATGCTCTGTTCCTCATGGGAACATACATGGCACTACCTGCTATTACATGGTACGATACCCGAGCAAAACAACTGGCTCGGCTGTGTTAAGATTCAGAGAAGGACACTCTTTTGTTTCTATACCTGAAGCAGAACACTTGCAAACACATTGTAATAGGCGCAGTCTCACAACAGTTGGCTTGGAAAGAAAGAGTCCAAACACAAGCGTAACTGTCTACAATCACTTCGCTCCTATCCATCACTTCCAAAAGGATGAGAGTGGCACAAGAATTATTTCTTGTTCTGGAAATCATTTGAGGTCACTTATGCCTGGTTTGTCTCAGAGCCCTCCTGCTCTTTTATGACCTAGCCAACACAAAGAAGCATCTCCTTTTCACAAAGAACCTCCCAAAATCTGCTCTTCCAAGCTGGCTGAGATCAATTTCCGTGATGCAGCAGGGGAAGGAAGCTGATCGACCACTTAGATACTAGAAAATACGTAAGTTAAAGAAATAATTAAGCCCTTTTCCCGTTAAACCCATCAGCCAGACTACACCAGACCTGCAAGCTGAGACCTATGGGGAGGACCCCTCTCCTTCTTCCCATCGCAGCCTGTTAAATGGCTGCCACAAGTTGATGAGATCACATTTCTGTCTCATTCCTCCCGCAATTAATTCTGCAGGGGGCAAAGACCAATGCTATTATGATTCATTCACTTATCTGGTTTTAGCCAGTTAGAAGACTCTGGTCAACAGCTACTGGTGACTGACCTGCTGCATCAGGTGAGTCACTAACGTGAGGCACTCCCAGCAGCTTTGTTCAGGGAGTTGAATTGGGACTACCACACCAGTGGCTCACCTCACAAGGCACAAGTCCCCAGCATATATAAATCCAAACACGGAGAAATCAGAGCCCCAGGGAGGTTCAAAACCTCTCTTCAGCCATGCCAAGAAAATAAAAGCACAACTGGGGCGAATTAACATATCCCCCTCAAGACGGAGAGAAATGCATCAATTTACTGATGCATCAATTAATGAATCATGCAGGAAGAAGAGACAGATTACAAAGGAAAAAGTTTTTGTTTATACATGTGTCTTGACATTCAGCAGTTACTGAAAATAAAATGCATTCAAAAGTACACAGCAGCTTAACAGGGCCTACTGAAGTATTTCTTGGTGTGTCAAAGCATGATGTCCGCACAAAGTACATCCGTACTGCCCCAGTTTATCCTTGTGTTTCCCTTGTGCTGTTTTCAGCAATTTAGGGCTATGTTGTAAGGCATGCTTAGAATTAACAGTGAAACATCTAGAAAGGTCAGTCTTCACCTGAACACGGAAGAAGGGAAAGAAACCCCAAACTCTGCTCCATCTCACACAACACCCAAACAGTGCCCCAGTGCTTATATCTCACACCGAGTCACAAACCTGAAGCAGACAACTGTGATGTTCAGATTAGCTAGTTCCCACACTCAGAGGAAGCTTGGCTCTGCTGGTAAGCTTCTTTGTGACCAGAAAAAAACAGTACTTTTAGTGAAACAAGTTTGACTTATAGATAACATACATGAAGATTTTGAAGACAGCCCATGATTTTGCACACCTTAAAGGTTCCTTCGAGACCCTTCAAGCACCCCTGAGGCTTGAAGGTCCCAGCTGTCAGAAACTGATGAGCCCCCAGCCAACCTGTTTATCAGGTCTCATTAGAAGACCTGAAGCATACTAAAAAAAAAAAAAAAAAAAAAAATCAATCACTAATTTCTAATACAAACTCCCTGTAGCATTGTCTAACTGCAAAAGCTATTCTGGACATGGCTTGAAGCATGTGCCCATCCCAGAGCACTGCCACTGTCTTGCTCCTTCTCATGTTTCTTGTCTGATGGGAGAGTCATGCTCAAGCAATGGTTCAGGACACAAGTCAGAGGCTGAAAGTAAAGGGGTGCTCTGTAACTCTGTCTGCACTCCTCCTCCTTGGCTACTTCCCGCAGGGTTTTGAAGCATAGTGGGCTGTGCCCTTTGCCTACCTGAGGCAGCATGCTGGACTGCATCTGCACCTGCATGCTTCCCAGATAACCAGAACAGTGACTTACTGAGATAGGAGAGCTGAGACTAGGGAGTTCATTCAGTTTGGCTGTTGCCTTGATAGGTCAGAGCAGGGTAATGTTCCGCAGTTTTACTCACTATGTATCTTCAGATGCTGGGGGAAACCCTAACACAAAGAACTTACACAGCCAGACACTGATTAATATCTGTATTAACTCCTAGAAAGGATATAGCTAGTCTGTTGTTCATTCCAAGTCAGCTCTGTCAGATCAGCTGCTTTCCAGTCTTTACTGACCAATCTTATGAGATGTTGCCAAAAGCCAGTGCAACATTTCAAAAACTCCATGGAAAGAACTTTTTCCCACCCAGAGATATCCCTGAGGTGAGGATGCCTCTTGGTCCCTAGAGATGCCGAATGAACTAGGGTGACTATTCATTCCTCCCACACTTCAGCCCTGCAAAAAATAAACTGGCTCCAATCTCAATTTGCTAGGCACTGAGTTGATGTAATCCCTAAATATTCACTATTCAGGAATCTACCACTTGTAATCAGTGAGAACACACATGCAACATATGCAAGTGAAGAGTGTTTCAGGAAGCAAATGACTTAACTGTCTGAAGCACATTCAAATTCACACTTACCTATACCCTCCCGCAAATGGGATTCTCCTGTGCACTTTCAGCGTTTGTGTTAAACATCATTTTAAAAGACAGAAGCAATTTTACCATAGAGAAGCTCCTACCAAGCCAACAGATAGCTTCTGAATTGCTGTTGTCAGAGAATCTATCCCGATTGCACACAATTCCTATCAGGTTCTGGACAAATTTAAGATATTGTCCATCTCTTCCTTTCCCCTCAATAAGGCAATACTGAAAAATAAAACCCATCACCATAAAGTACCATTCTCCCCCAAAGCCATCAGTAGCTATGTACTTACCTGAGGAAAATCACCATTTTTTGGTAAGAAGTCAGTGGGGTCCACAGATGCATAGTTTGTATCCAAGAAATGTGGTCTGCTGATGGAATTCATATAAAAATCGTGAGGGGAATTAAAATATTGCCTGTAAGGAAATGGGAAAAGCAGTTATTTCCTGTCACAGTCCTGAGTATTTCTCAGGTTGCTTCAGACTCCATCAGCAGCAGTGAAGCTGCAAATATGGGATGAAACATACAGGAGACTGATATTTAAAAAAGCTGTGTTTATCCAAAAGAGAAATCTAGGCAAAATAATACATCTACAAGTTATATCCTACTTCCCAAACTCAGTCGTGCAAGAGTCTGGAAAGCTGTATTAAGAATTCAGTTCTCAACAATTTGTGTAAACTGGGAAGGATTTAATACATAAAAATGGTCTGCAGGACTAAATAATATTTCAGTCCTGACAAAGCAAAATTAAGCCTCTGAGATGTCCCAGCGCCAAGCGTTTGACGGGTGTGATGGAACCTGACAATCACACTACATAAGGACAAGCATCAAGTTTCACGGAAATATCACACCCAAATGCTAGTTTGGGCCATAAAACTGAAACAGCCCTGCAAACTAGCACGGACAGGGAAAGAAAACACCACCGCCCTTTGCACACCCTTGACAGGGAGGTTTACCGCTCACAGATCTTAACTTAAAGACAGATAAAAATGGAAGGGTTAGGGACATGCAACCCTAGACAGAACTATTAGCCCAGACAGAGATGAATTATGGATGTAACTGATCATACCTAGTTACAAAGCAAGTTCTCTGCTGCACTAACAAGTGAAAAAAGCAAAGGTCTTCCAACTGCTCCCTCCTGGGTAGGGCACATGCCAGCGCTTCCTCCTGCCTCCCTTCCCCCAGCTGCGGCTTCCTCTGAGCAGTGAGGAGGCAAGAGTTGCAAAAAAGCAGACAATTCCCCTCCTTCCCAGGAGTAGCCTCTGGCCTGTATTGACTGTCTTCTGGTTTTGCTATTACACAGGCAAGCCCTTTCCCTCTCCTGCAGGAGCAAGGAATGTGCTTCGTAATCTTTCCCGTAAGGGCTATGCACTCACGCTGCTTGGGCAATCGCCACCCAACACGTTTGCATGCTGGAACCACTAAAACATTTCACCCGATCTGACTGGTTTCCTCTTGTGGCAAGTTGTATGTACTTCATATGCCAGAGTTACAGAACCCACAGCAATAAATTTTAACAAGGCACTGGAGGGGGAGGGAGAAATAAAATTTAAAAAGAAATACTACCCAGGAGCAGAGCTAGGGAATGACTGCACTGCCAAGGTACTATTAAACAATTAAAATGCCATGTGTGGCTAGCAGCTCATTAATACACCACGCTTAACATTTACATATGTATTTATGTGCAAACACAGTTATGTCGCTCTGCTAAATACATTTTCCTGCCCTTTCTTCATCGTTAAAGATAATACACTCAAAAAGGAACAGCTCCCTCCCCCACTTTTCCTTTTTTCCTTCCTTTTCAGTGCTGCCACTGTATTACCTACTGCAGAGATACACCGAAACAGCGACCTAACCCTGTGCAAACACAGAGGTGGATTTAGCACACCTGCATCTAATAGCTCTGACAATCCAGCACTGACTCTTGGCTCCTCCTAATCCAGGCAAATTAAAATCTGTGCATAGATTCTGGGAATTAATGTATCTACACACAGGGAAAGGCTTGTTTAAATTGCTTTCAAGTTGAAACCGCTGTGGTCTCACTGTCTCTCTTGCATGAGGACAGAGCTTGGCCAGCACTAATGAACTAACCAGGGAAGGGGAAAACTATTTTTACCGGAAAAGTGAACACCACCTCCTATTTCACCAGCACCTTGTGGTCCAGACAAGAGTCAGTTAAGGTAACGGGAAGGAGACTAAGACAGCCCCAACCTCCCTGGCCTGAACTGCTGTGGAATGACGAGCTCTGGTATGTTATTTTGCTTCCCTTAATCTCGGTTTTCAAATCTGTGAATGTGAGATGCACTTTCTTCTTGCAGTCTGAAACAAGAGCCAACAGCAACTCAATGCACTGCTTTGAGATCCTTATCCTTTTAGGAAAGCCACCAAGTATGCAGCATTTTCCAAAGCCCTTTTAGTACCTTTGGTGCTGTGCTTTACCTTTCCTTTGAGTAAGAACTTTAAGATATTCACCTTCATTTGAAGAGCTGGCATAAAGCCACTGACAAGTTAGTTTGAATTAAACTGGAAAAAAAAAAAAAAAAAAAAGCATTAACTTGAAGAATCAAGTATGTGAACCTTGCTGTATTGCTAAACCAAAGATGTGAAAACAGCCTCGTAGCAAGATTGCCCTGTATGTACCTGCTCACCCTCTCCAGAATTTAGTTACCAGTAAACTGGTCCATGGAAGCTACTCTGGGTCAACAGCTTCCCCTCAGAGGCCAAGGGTGTTCACTGGATAACTAAAAGTCCTTTTAGAAAGAAAATTTATACTGGGTTTAATCACACCGGCTTGACAAAAGAGTGCCCATTTGCACTCATTGCCTAAGATCTGACTTCAAGCTGCAGCACTGAAGAAGGAACTGGGTGTCCTGGACAATAGAAACCACCACCTGCATTCATCAGCTCCAACACTGCAAGCCATGTCCTGTCACGGAGACACTCAGCTTGCCCATGAAGAGCAAGGCTCCAGCTAACCTGGCCCATCCCAGAGCCAAAAGCCCTCTGATTAAACTGGGAAGACAGCCAGGGACACGCACAACTGAGGTCCATCCAACAGTTGCAGGCAAGTGCTACACCAGTCCCTTTCAGGACACTGATTCACTTTAACCATTGAGGTTGGCTCTTGAAGCAATCGAAGCCCTACATCAATTACTAACCTCATAATAATTAAATGTATATGCTTATTATTTAGTCAGTGAAACTCATCTCTTCTGTGCTGAGATCAGAGTTTAATGAGTTAATGCTAGGGAGTTTGGAGTCATCTTATTTTACTTCTTTCAGCTGCAGAAAATCAAGTGCTGATCTTGCTGAATAAAACCAGTCTTTAACCCAAATGACTAAACGCATTTAGTTGTAAGTTCTTAGAGAAACTATTCTGCACTAAGGTAAAGTTTATTCAGAGAAGCACTGTGCTGTTCAGACAGAAGAGGCTGCACTGGCTCCAACCAGCCCCCCAAAAGAGGAATGCTCCATTGCAACTCAGCCAGCATCAACACCACTTTGCTTTGCGGAAAAGTAGCCACTCCAATGAAACCACACAGACAAAAGGGAAGGAATGTTGGTCTCCCACTTCTGTTTGAACTGTTTCACAAAAGAGAAAGAGGGAATCTGACTGAAGAGCTCAGTTTGAAGAAATCAACATTTTGTTGTGTGAAGAGGAGGTTATGTGTGCTGACCTGGTGCACATCCTTCAACAGGTACTGGTTAAGAAAAATAAGCAAAAATCTGCTCCCTGTCACACAAGCAAAACAAGCCAATAAAGCCAAGACCAAAAATTCAGCTGTAAGAAAAAAGAGCGTTTAGAAATCTAACTAGAGGGGCATTTCCCCCATGCAGGAAAACATGAAGGAAAGCACATGAAGGTGTGCAATGTTCGGAATACAACGAGCACCAAGAGTCTTACAGCAGAGAGGTTTCCTACCCTTCTTTAAGTAATAAAGCAGCTAGCCCAGAGAAATTCTTTCATCCCCGAGCCCTGAGATGTTATGAGCTGGGTGGGGAGCATCTTTGGATTACATCAAGTTCAGACAATTGCTCTGAAGAGCAAGACTGTGTTTTTTGCTGCCACCCACTCTAAACATAGCAGCAGTGGAACAGTTTGGTACAAGGCAAACCTGAGCTGACATAGGACTGACCCAAATCATTTGATGTTAATCCAGCCAGTGGATCTCAGGGTAGGGCTATTTCACATACTCCAAAAGAAGGTTGTTGTGTGGGGGTTTTTTGTTGGATTGTTTTGGTTTGATTTTTTCTTTTGTAAAGAAATTGGTAATTTCCTTCCATTTTCATGAAGCTCAAGACTTTCAACAACAGGAAAACACTGTGGATAGGCTGTTACAGGAATCCACATCTCAGAGGTGAGAATGCAATGCACATCCCTCCCAGAAGATGGGTCTCCCATACTTTGACAGCTTTAGCTTGCTAGAACAACGCTTGTTTAGACTACTGTGATACTGTGCATGCCTCATGTGCTTTATACCAGCTGCTCATCCATGCATTCAATGCATCTGAAGCCCTTCTGGGGCCATGCTGCAACTTCACTGGAGACCTCCTACATGTATTTTGGCCAGGCTTTATGGTCTGATGTTATAGCCCTCCATTCAGAGATGCAAACTCCACATCTCAGGCCAGCAAAAGATCAGAGATGAGCTGGCGAGGACAGAGGCTGCCTCAGCATCAGTTTGGCACTCTTCTTCCCCATCATTAGACCAATTCATGTTTTTCAAAGCCTACTTTACTATTTTAGCAAGCAATACTCCATATGTAGGTGGCAAAGTGGAAAAGGGCATGAAAATGGCAAGAAAAGGAGGCTGTGTGTTTTGGAAACTGGGGAAGAAAGCTTTACTCCAGGTTTTGAGAAATACTTTTTTGCAGATGTGTGACAGCACTTCCAACAGCACAAGCAGACTGACCCAGATTTCCCTGAAGCAAGGAATGTATTGAGCCTACAGCTGGAAAGGAAGCCCAGCTCTTCAGGGATAATTGCCTTAGAAATGAATTGAGCTACAGCTCTTCCCAACAGGGGACCTAAACCTCATTTGTTCTTTCAGCAAGGTTTAATACACTGTTTACGTTTTTCGGGTTAAGAAAATCTGAAACAAAGAGGCAAGCTTTGGTATCTTTTAAAAAAATTCTCTAGCATGAAAGTTAACTATGGAAAAGAAACAGGAAAAACCTGCTTCAGGATAAAGCTGTTGCTATGAGAATAAGCCACATCCAAACACAGCCACTTGCAAATGAGATTTCTTCTGCGAGGACTTTGAAGAGGAGCTTGTACTCACTCTAATGTCATCTGCATTCTTCTATTTTACAACATGGGCTATAATTACAACTCCCTTTAAAATCCCATTTTTCAATGTTTCCATCCCTTTCAGCATTACTACCTGTAACGCTCTAACCCCAAATCCACCTAAAAAATACTCAGCTGCAGTTTTCAAATACAGAAGAACAGACTTTTCTTGTGAAATACAGATATGGAAAACTTCACCTGAAAGGTAATTTTTTACAATTACCAGGATATGAAAAACAGGAAGCTAAAGGTGTAGCCTTGGCTAAATCATTCTCTAGCAAATAATCACTACAATAAGCCTCATTTCCAAAAGTAACTATAGCAAAGTCAACAAGTTTGCATTTGTGTTAAATGCACAGGCATGTCTTTGCAGGATCAAGGCTATAACGTTTCCAGCAGAGTTGACAGGAACAGCAGGGCAGCACCAAACAGGAAGAAAGTGAGGGGCAAAACCAGAACAAATGGTCAAAGAAAAAAACCCAACACAATAGATAAACACAATCTAATGTTGTGGTTCAATACAGCAAAACAGAAATTCTCTTATAGCTCTCTTGAGGATTCACAAAGTGTAATTTACAGGAATCATGCTTAAAAAGTACACCCTCTTCCAATCAGAGACAGGCTAGCCAAGAGCAAACTGATAACTCCTCTCAAATTCTCACTTTGGGGAATAACTAGCAAGGCACAGCTCCACTCAGTACCTGTGGGACAGCTTCTTGGTAATCTTACATCAAGAACTGCCCTATTCCACCCACCCGATCATTGCCGGTTAGCTCACTCTGCAGACTGAGGTGGACCAGGCACACGAGAAGCAAGCAGAACTAACACATCACAGAGAAAAAAAACACATCTCATCCTTCTGAACAGAGGAGCTGATTCTCACTGCTGCCAGCCAGGCTGGAACTTAAGACACTCACAAGGATGGATCTCTCTGCTTTTCCACAAAGATGCTAAAATCCCTTTAGGAAGGAGGTTAAACTAAATCCTCGAGCACCTGGAACACAGTTATTAGCTCATGATATCAAGTTCTGTTTCTTTTATTTTTCCTTCCTCCCACCTCTGACCTAAATAAAAACACATCCTGTACATCTGTGCCACTCCCTGTATTCACAAAGAGATCAAAGCAGCCGTCAATCAGCCTTCAAACTTTCTTCCCAACAATCAGCATCTCCCAGTCCAAACAGAGTTACACCCAAGTGGCACAAGACCGCTTCGCTTTGTGTTGTCCCAAATATGTCCTGTCATATCCTACCTTCTGATCCGGGATGGAGGTTCATCACAAAGGGGGAGAAGGAAGAACAATGTTTATTGTTATGCAAAGATCCCTCAAAAATGCTATTTAGGGTATCTAATCTAGAAAAGTTTTTTGCACTGAATCTAAAAAGCACATGGCTGATGCCTTTCCTATCAGACAGGGCCGCTGTTACTATGCAAAGGTTACTGAAACCCATCACAACTCCGTTTACAGCATTAAACTGTGCTGTATACTAGGCAGCTTTACTTAGAAGTCAGTCACAATTTCTCACACGAGCCCATACTCATCACCTCACACCTTGTGGGATGAGATTATCAGTGAAGAACATCAGTTATAACCAGAGGAAGAAGTCATGACTCTTGATGAACTCTGGGTTGTGCAGTTAGGGGCTGTGCACATATTTTCAATATAGACATGAGATGGTAGTATTTAGTCAGCTTCCAGTCACCTACATGGCAAAAGATTTTAACTTCACTTCACCCGTAAGTCTGCCACCTGGTACCGGTAATACCTTCTTCCTGGTCTGCACCATAAAGCTAGAGATAGCATGACATATTTGCTCAGCTAGATTCTGCTAATGTGGTGTTTTTAAGAACTCCATTACTGTAACAAATCCAGGCTAAAACAGGGCTGTTCCTCCCTTATAGCAGCCTCCAGGTNAAAAAAAAAAAGCTGTTTGCTGCTTTTTCCAAGATGTAGCAGTTTATGAAATGCCACAAGATCAGTGTGTGATGCAATTATTTCCCCATCAGTTAACGAAATAAAGTAAACAAGGAAAGCAGTAAAGAAACAGTTGAATCTCAGGGTGTGCAAGCGCAGAGGGGAATTATAAAAAGGAGAACAGCACTCACTGGTTTTCACTTGGGAAAGATGAGGTTGGGAAAGAGGCAGGGTAGCAGCTACTCCATGAGTCGGCAGCCAGCATGGAATTCTGAAAGGAGAAATCAGAACAGTTACAGCAGCAGCAGTCTGGCACGATTACCTGCAGCTGCAGATCTGAGGCCAGGCTTATGACTTCTCTCCCTCAGTGCTTTCTATAAGCAGAGGTGGCTCTTCATCTATTGCAGTAGGAGAAATTGAGTGCTATGCTCCAGTTTCAGCTTTTGAACCTACTTTCCTATTACTGTCCCCAGAAGGACAACGGGATCAGACTAACCCTTTAAACTCAACCTCTGCAGAAAGCAAGCACCAACCCATTAACTTGAAATTGGCTTGCATAGGTAAACACCCAAAAACATAGTTCTTTTCTTTTTGTCCTGCCCACCTCCCTAAAGTCTCCAACATTAACAGGAAGCTTTTCGCTCAGCATGTACCACCAATACAATCATGGAAAGAATACAGTATCTTACTACTCAGCTACAGATGGATCTTTCATCTGTCCTTTTTTGTGTCCAAAGCAAGGATACCTCATGCTTGAAGCAACATGCACTTGGCGAAATGGGCCTCTTTTTTTAACCTCTATATTCCTGTATGTGACAAAACTGAAACAAGTGTTATGAACAAACAGAAAACTGCAGGAATACATAAGCTATTTTGGGCTAGAGGTTTGCTTTTTGCCCTGTTGAGAACAAATGCATCAGGGACCTGATCTTGTTTTAGCAGCCGTATCAGGACAAATACAAACCTATTCATCTCTGCCACTCTCAAAAAAGGCACAGCTGGACCCCACAATGATTTAGCATGTCTCAGAGAGACAAGCTGGGATAGAAACAAAGTTTTCAATTCTGCATACACTCTTTAGTCCTTTCCTGAGGGGCCTGGCACCTACCACCTTTTAGAGAGGCATTGTTTTAGCCACAGCCCTGATTTCCTCCTCCCACTTCAAAGGCAGTAGACAGCCATCACCTCAACCCTCCAGAATTCCAAATCAATACTTCATGTTCCTGGACAGCTGCCTAGAAAGTCTGGTAAATAGCTCCTGTAAACATGCACAAGGACTCCCAGGATTTGACAGGCTGGAGTGCTCTGCTCAGACCCCTTCTGGTGACACCCTCCAAACAGCTTCTCCCTATCCCTCCCAGAGAAGCTGCTAGGGCCCTCACCTCCATGGCTGGCACAGCAAGCTGCGAGCGGAGGCCGGGGATGCTGTAGAGTGTATTGCCTGACTGCTGGTGCTCGTGCTGCGGATAGTTCTTCCCCCCGTCCATGGCAGGGTGTGCTGAGGGCATCAGCCTGCGTCCTGCTGCATGAAGTCCTCAGGGCAGGTGGAACAGGCTACGGAGTGGTGGAAGGTTCTTTATCTGTGCTCTTCACCCTGCACCATGTCCTAGGGTGGAAAAGAAATGCACGTTTAAATTTTAAGAAAAGGGAGGGGAAAAAAAAACCACTTCTAAGAACAAACGTAGCTAAGAGATCAGTAAACAGACATCAGCCTGTGAAATGCCTGCTGCCTCTTTATAAAAGAGAAGTTTTTACCAGGAAACAGAGTTCTCAAATATCAGCACACCTGGAATTCACCCAGACCTGCAAACTTACATTGAACACACCTCTCTGCCTTACTGCAAACACACTGCAGAAGTCTGGCAGATCATCACAATCATCTGTGATTTTTGCAGTAGACACACAGCTGCTTTTTAGCTTGAGGAATTTTCTCGTCTAATATACAAAAAGATTCTGCCCTTCTGTGAAAACTCATGACAATCAATTCCCCCAAATTGCTTGTTTTCATGAAAACGTGCTATGTAGGTGGAACACCGTTCCACGGAGTACCAATGGCTGTGCTGAGCAACGAGCTAATTACTTTGCGCAGTCAGAGCATGCTCACATCCCCAATCTCGCTGTGTTTTGATGTCTCCCTAATTTCACAGCAGATGTTCAGTGTGCACTAATACTTTTCGCCACTGTTATGCACAAAGGTCAAACCGGATAATATACTTTTAGCATTAATACTATTAATCTAACAAATACAAGAACTTATCAGCTGTCTTGCATTTTCCCTGTTGCTAGCAAGATGAGATTTCAGAATCATGCTTGCTAAAGCAAGGGTATTGTTCTGGCAGGGATTAACCTCACGACAAGACATTGCCTTCAGTGCAACTTCTCAGTCAAAAGCTTCAAAGCAAGTTCTGATTTCCCCCCCCGCCCCCCACTAAATTCTCCATAACCCCAAAGGACACCAATTTCCAATTGGATTTAAAAAGAGGCAGTGAAAGCAACCTATACAACCAGAGGAGCGAGCGAAAACCATCTGTGATGTCTACTTCTTCTGCACGTTTCTTGGCCCCTCTTCTGCCTCCCATGACCCTGTCTGCCACCAGAAGCCTGTAGCATGACAGCCAAGTAAAAGAAACTGGCCAATATGTTCTCATCCAGCAAGCTAGCCAAGCAGAAAAACTAAGTAGCACAAACTGAAGCTGCAATTTAAAACATGCCAGCTTTGATCATTTAGAAGACACTATTTGCTACAAGTAGTATTTTTTAGAAGTAATTTCTGAGTCAGAGTCCCTTTAAAAATAAGTGACCTTTCAGTGGACAAAATTATTTCTGCATTTGTAATGGAAAGCGAAATTAAAGTGACTCTTTCTTTCTCTGGTGGCAGCAGCCATGCCAGGATTGCCCTCTGAGCAGGGCTCGCATGTGCATGCTGAAGAACCCACAGGGGACCACCGACATCCCCACCAAGGCCAGGGTGAAGAGGCTGACACCGATCCCTCGGTGAAAAGTTACCAGGCAAAGCCCTCGCGTTCGGGGGGCTTCCTTGGTGAAGAGCAGAGACCAACGATCCTGCTGCCTCCACTCCTCTAACAAATTGCAGGCGCACAAATACCTTCACAAGACACAGGCTTCCTGACTGAATTAAATCATTTGCCAGCGGCTAAGCACTTTGTGGTCTAAAAATTATTCCCCCTTTTATTTTAGCTAAAAAGGTAGTCACACTGGGACACACATGGTTTATGTAAGCTCACAAGCCCGTGCTGGATGAAAGCTGCAGCTGATTGGGCTGGGGCTGCAGAGCAGAAGGCAACTTCCCCAGGAGCAGACTGGCCAGCAGTGGATTTAAACAGACTGCAGAGTTTGCCTGTCCAATCTTTGCCTCTTCCCACAGCCTGACAAATTGTTAAAAAAAAAAAAAAAAAAGAAACTAAGTGACCAAGACAAGGTGCAAGACTTTAGGTGCAAGCTTTTTCCCTGGGAACACACAACGAAACATCACCTCCAGAGAATAAAGTTTATACACCAGCAGAAGTAACACCAGGCTACCCGAAAAGACCATTAAGCTACAAAAATCTCAGACCATTTTAATTAATCACTAACAGAATAAATACTCTTTACAAAGGCCTGGGATCACCTAGACCCTTTTCACTGGCTTTATTTCACCAAGAGATTTACTGCAGTCTCATTCTTTTACAAGCACAGGGTTTCTTTTTACTACACCATAAAATCCACACTCAGGCTTTATAGTCCATAAGCCCAGGAGCAAAAAATAGCTAAAAACACTTAGCTAGCACCCCAGCATCCTAATTAATATTGTTATACTGGCCTTGGGCCTCTTGATTTATCAGCCAAACGTTAGCACCAGGGTTCTCCAAACGCAGCCTGTCGACCACTTGTAGTCTTGAAGCCTCATTAGAAGCTGCTTAATCATGGCCTTCCTTGACAAAAGTCAGCTCACCAGCACGGCTGCAGAAGCAGCAGCATTACTAGCGGGTGCTCTGGCCCCACTCACGCACAAATTAAGTGTTGATACTGAAGTCCTATTATTTAAGGAAAACCTGCTTTATGTTACATCTCCTGAAGACAAAGGGCTTCAGATTAATTTCCTCAGGCAGCCCAATGTTCACCTCCCACCCATCAAATGGCTCTGCACACAAAAGACTGTGAAGACATTAAAATATTCACGGACTTCTTCCTCCCAAGCCACATGATTTATTGCAACAGAACTCACAAACAGGGATGCATAAATGCAGACTTTAACCCCAAGCCCATTGTGAAGAGATGCAGTAAAAAGCTTCACCAGTGAGAAATTAAACAACCTCTGCTTCAGCATGATGGCTACACAATCGTCCCAGGGGCTGCTTTCCCTTTAAATTGTTCTCTGATGCTACTGGTGGTCCACAACAGATCCTATGGAATTTTAAGTTACATCTAAGGAAGAAAGTAATAACAGGCAAGACAAACTTTTATCATGACTTTACTTATCTCCAGTGCACAAAAACAGAAGAAATTGAAGGGTTTGCTTAAAAAACAGCCCTGCCTCATCCCTTCTTCCAATCATAAAATTCATGGCTTTTCTTCTTGTCTTAGTGGATTTGACAAGAGGACCTAGATTATAAATTAAGCCTGTGCTACAACATCCCAATCCCCAAATGAAGCAGTGGGGAGCAGAGACCTACAATGAGGTTTGTTTTCCACTTCCATCAACCTGCTCTAAGACCATCCAGCCTTCCAGCTCAAGAGAGACATTGGTGGTACAAGGCTGTCAGGGAGACAAAAGGCACAGGAAGAACTTCACAAGGTTTTCTTCAGATGCTATACAGAGCTACAAATGGCAAAGTTTTGGTTCTTGGGGAGAGGGTCTTTTTTTATTTTTCTTTTTTTTCAAGATTACCTTTAAATACTGCTCAGCTGTCCTGAACAGAGGTGGTGAGGTTTGCTGATCTAAGGGTCAATGTCACAGACTGCTTTAGAGATACCAATATACTCTGGTGCCTTTTAAA
>VYZV01044794.1:158500-169898 GCA_013401275.1 Pandion haliaetus | reverse complement strand
CTCAAGTTCCAGAGCCCCATACCTGTTGTGTGTGGGCAATACCTGTTGTGTAGGGGCACAACAGGAGCTGGAAATGTGACCATGGAGAGCCATAGGCTCTGGTAGATCCATTCATCATCGTGTGGACCAGGGTGCCAATTTCTTCGGCCCACAAGAAGTATCCTTCACTGTAAGACGCTCTAAATCTGAATGGAGGTGCCTGCCCTGCCTATAGCCACTAAACTCTGGCACATAGTAGTATAGTTCTTAAACAAACAAACAAAAGAAAGCCCTGCAAGAAACAGATATAAGTGCTATGAAATACTAGTGCTTGCTGCCTCTAATAGGACACTTTGCTCTCAGTACTTCTGTGACTGTTGGAACTTTGAGTCCAGGCACCTTGCATTCTTTTCATACTACTTATGGTGCTAGGCTGTGATAATTCCTCTTTGTACAGTCGGGAAGAAACAGGCAGTAAGATCAAAGTAGGCGGGTGGTGGGGAGAAAGTGCAAAGATTCAAACTTACATCTCAAAGACTAAGCTACAGCTTAAAACATACAGTCTTTTCTTATTCCCCATTAAGAGATATCACTTGCCTCCCTCCCTTGAGGACAGTCTGAGTTTTATTCTATATTTAAAACCGAGACCGACCTCTCCAGTTACACTGGAAAAACATGAGTCTTCCTCAATTTACAACACGGAACAATGAACTTTAATAGAACTTACAAGCAAGACAATAATTAGTTTAAGACTGAAAATTAAATTGAAGTTACATCTTTTAAGAAATTTAGGATTTTTGCTAGCATTTTTTTTTTTTTTTGTCCTGAAGGTTCTTAGTCAGAAAGTAACAAAACCTCTTCAAACTTTTCACACCATTAAAATTAATTGAAAATGTCTGTGGAAGTTATACTTGAGGAAATTAGTTTGCAGTTCAGTGAAATTATTGATGACAATTTCTTGACTCCGTAATGATGGATTTTATGAAATATATAATGGCTCAGTAATGTGGGGTTTTTATCCTTAAGTTACTCTCAGCCTTAGAACTATCTTAGCTTTGTTTATCTAATAATTGGCACTAAAGGTGCCAAGAATTTGGAGTGCATCATCCAAGTGAATTTGCTCCTGTCCTTCTCTCTCTCTCTCCCAGTTTCAGAAATCATCGCACTACTTCTTTTGGGGTTTGGAGTAAACCTGGACTCATCTGCATAATACTTCCTCCTGCCCTTTCTTCCCCTAACCAGCCCTGGGATGGAAAGCCTCAAATTCTGCTAGAAGTTGCTATGGAAGCAACTGAATTATGGACTGGTTTTATTTCAAGTACCTTAACAACAAAATATACTACTCCTTTCTAAGCATAAGCTGATACTCCTTTCCAAGCATAAGCTGAGTGGATCGCTTCTATGGCAGAGTCCACAGACAGTGCGTTGACAGTTCTCCCTTGTCCTGCCATGGATCCTTTGATTAGCTGCATAAAGAGTTCAGAGCCCTAAACTGAACTTGCATTGATGCACTCAAAGTGCTGTGCCTTTGAACATGGGATTGGCACACAACCAAACCCATTAGGCGGTTAGGTCCATTTGGCCTTCTTGCATACAGTGCAAACCAGATCCTTTCAGCCTGCCATGATGAAATGAAGGTGGTCTTTCATGGGTACCCATGGAGAACCTGCCACAGACAAAATAGAGCATGTCTGCTGCTGTGTGCTTTACAAGTCATCATTTGGATAACATGAAAAACAGAAGATTAGGAAGCGTCTGGCTGCTCCCAGTGAAAAGCTGCAAGGAATAAGGAGCCTTTTACCATCTAGGAGGTACAGGTTGAGGGAAAGCAGGAGCTGCTACTCGCTTGTTTCCCCCAACATCAAGTTTGCAACATTTTCTCAGGAGGTGGGGGCTATTGAGGGCATAAAGTTCCTTCAAGATTAACAGGTCCAATTGGTTGGCATGGCTGATGCACAGTAGTTTCTGCAAGCAATTCTGAGTACTGACAACTATTTCCAAAATTGCATTGGACCATTTCCCTCCCTACCCAAAAGACCAGTTTCAATGGGGTCAAAAGGAGGTGGCCTCCAGCGGGAGTTTGAAATAGAATTTTTTGGTTTCACATACTTGAAATGTTCCAGTGTCATGTCCCTCCCTGTTAAAGGCCAATACAAAACCACGGCACAGATCATTCTCAGCACAGACATGTGTCGTGGTTTCAGGTCAGTCGGTAACAAAGCACCACAAAGCCGCTCGCTCACCCCCCACCCCCGCCCCTGGCCACGGGGGGATGAGGAGAAAATCCAAAGGCAGGCTCGTGCGTCGAGACAAGGACTGGGAAGGATCACTCCCCACTTATGGGCACGGGCAAAAGACAGGCTCAACTTGGGGAAGAAACAAAATCAATTTAATTTACTACAAATCAAAACAAAAACAAAACACAAGGGTATTAGGAAGGGAAACTAAACATCAGAACACCTCCCCCCACCCCTCCCGCCTTCCTGGCTCAGCTCCATTCCCGGTGCTTTCTACCTCCTCCCCCCGGTGGCGCAGGGGAACAAGGGATGGGGATTGAGTCAGCTCGCCACACATCGTCNNNAACTTCCCTGGCGCGGGTCCTTTCCGCGGGCTGCTCTCCAGTCTCACACTGCTTCAGCACGGTTTTTACCATGGAGGCACGGCCATCTTCGGGAGCCTCCGCTCCACCCCCCCCTCCCTGGGCTGCAGGGGGACAGCCTGCCTTCTCACCATGGGCTGCAGGGCCATCAGCCTCCTCAGGTGCCCCTCCTCCCCCTCCTTCTTCACTGACTACAGTGTTGGCAGCGATGTTCCTCTCAGGTTTCCCAACCCCCACACTACCGGTTCCCCTTCTTAAATATGTTCTCCCAGAGGCGTTACCACCGTCACTCCCCTCCTAGAGGCGGCTCCGACATTTTGGTGCGTCTGACATTTTGGGGCGCCGAATTTTCCAGCAGCTTCTTAAAGGGGCCGCCTCTGCAGCCCCCCTCCCCTGCCACCAAGGAAAACCGCGCCACACAAACCCATAACAACATGGTTTACAAGTCCTATATCACCCTGCATCTATGCTGTGTGTCAGAAAATGCCTGATATAGGCTGACTGTGAGCTCCATCGTGTTTCTTGCAGTAGAGTACTTGAGGAGCCACTGTGCAAAGCATCTCCAAAGCTTGCCATAGATCAGTGTGTCCATGTGCCCTCTATGTATGTTTGGAATGGTAGAGCTGTGAAATTGGACATAATGAGTATCTTTAGTCTCAAATGCTGTACCAGTGAAAAATAACACATTTGTGAGCTCTACAATGGAGCTGCACCTGTCTCTGAGAGAACACAACTTTATATCAGAAGGCTTTGGGCTACAGGAAGACTCATCCCAAGTCAGCTGAAATAGCCTCCATGAATAAAGTTAACCAGAAAATGCTCTTCTTTCAAATAAAATATAACAACAGTAACAAGTGGAGTGGCTGTGCTGTGATTATGGGACAAAGATCAAGGGTATTTTAATTATGTCATGCAGGCTGAGCAATTATTTTGCCTCAGCCCTTTCTAACGACAGTGATGGAAGCTCATTATGACAGGAAGAAGAGAATATGAAGAGCAGGAAAATGGAAATTGCTATATTCAGAATGTATAGAAAGGACCAAGGTTTTAATGAATTTATGGGGTATTCAGATGTTCACCATCTCACACCACATACTACTCTTTCACTGCTAATGCTTACAGCTTTCAAGGGTTGAAGGTCCTTCATGGAGGACCCTGAGGCATATTGTGACAACCCCAGTAAAGTACAACCCAGTTCTCAGTCTAATTTTG
This sequence comes from Pandion haliaetus, assembly GCA_013401275.1. Lineage (NCBI taxonomy): Eukaryota > Metazoa > Chordata > Aves > Accipitriformes > Pandionidae > Pandion > Pandion haliaetus. The sequence continues at coordinate 166,108 of VYZV01044794.1, read as the reverse complement.
CTATTTCATCATCTTCCTTTGGAGCTAACTACCTCACAGTGTGAATACAGGCAGAGGAAGCATGCAGTCCCTTATTTTCTTACACATATTTCTGAAACATCTGCTCATGGCTAACACTGTCAATGCAGGAGCAGTATCCAGGGGAAGAACTCTAATTCTCCCTTAGACTGAGGTGCGCTGTGAGTCGTGGTTTTCAATGGAACCACACAAAGCAGAATAATCTATCTCCAGATGAAAGCTAGCAGATTCTGAATTTAGGGAGCTAATCTCTGGTGTGCAGACATGAGATATACAGATTAATATCAGATTAGTGAAGAAACTCACTTGAGACTAAATGTAGAATGGAAGGCTGCATCAAGTGTATCATATGCTGTCCTATCTAGATTCCTGTCACACCTGTAAGTACAGTATTTGAGGAAGTCTGTAATTGATGGCTTAAAGAACATAAGTATACTGTCAGCTTGTAACTTCTGCATATGCAGGGCTAAGGAATTCCCTATAGTTTCAATTTTTTTCAAACCAGCAAAATAATTTGGCTTAAAAATAAATGCCCAAGACAGAACACTGAAGAAACAAGCCAGCTGAAAGTGATTTATAAGATGCATTCCAAAATTAGGCCTTCAGCTTTAGTGAAAAGTTGTCAAAATGCTCTGAAAGTGATCCTTGTTGATGCATTCTTATTTTCCCAAAATCTGAAGTTCTTCTCAGTGAGTAAAAGCAGTTTCTGAAGAATCCAGATAAAAACTTATGTCAGGCTGTTTCCCTACAACGATATGATTTTATGCTATATTCTTGATCCAACAACAATGACACCTTTGAAATTATGGCATTAGATGAAAAGCATCACATTTAGGCTATGAAAGATCTTTGGGTTGTGTGGTATTCTTACATGTCTTTTGTGTTTAGTACTTAGGATTCCTATTTTCAGGAAGGCTAGAAATGTACATCCGAAATAAATAAATAAGCCTCTCAAAGAAACAAAGCCGACGGGTTATCTGAGAGACTTTTAGAGCATTGCTAGGCCTGCAATTATACTGCGATAGTTAGCAACACTGGTTCAGCTTTTTCACCTTTTGTGGTTTTTGTATCTGATGTCCTTAGCAACTATTCCGACACATGAAATTTTTGCCACGAAAAGGCCAAGTTATGAAAGCCCACCATGGTAACTCTTAGATGTGAACCAGTTCAGAATTTAGAGCTAGATATCATGATCTATATCTACATCAGGAAGACAATACAAACAATATTGTTTTAGAAGAACAAAGCAACAAGGCAAACAGGGTTGCCCACAAGGTTGTCAGTACAGCTGAACCCACATTTGATTTACCCTGAACCCTCATAGTTTGATGAACCAGATTCAGTTCTGGTTTTATACAGCTAAACCTGATGAAAGCTTACAAAAGGCAGATGGCCATGAGCATTCCCCATTCTTAATATGGCAAAAACAACTTGAAGAAAAATAAATTCTGGTATTGGAAACAGACAGCCATTTGTTCATCTTTTCTATACATTGTATCCAATAGAGGATGTTCTTAATAAAAACATGGGCGGTGTCTGTCTTAGTAGTGTGTAGGGCTTTTGATATGTACCAGGCTATTTCATCATCTGGAATAAATCAGTCTGGTTGCCCTAATTTCAGTACTACAAAGAGAGGCAAAAAAGAGTCTTGTGATTCTTCATAGCAGGACATCAAGCTTTCTGTGCGTGCTGGAGTGTAAACATATGACTGTATGGAAGTGAGGGAGTGTACTGTATACAAACAAAATTTACCATATACCAGCAGGAAGAATTTCAATTGGTGTCAGTAATGGTTGATGTTCAATTTGGTGTCTTCAAGTAATCTAGAGATGTATGTAGCTGGCCTTAGTGGTGCTTCTTGCTTAGAAACATCAGTGATCATTTCTTTGGATAAGAGGGGCAGAAGATTGCTTAAAAATTGCTCAGAAAACTCAACAGAAACAAATAACTCCTGCAGAAAAGAAGTGGATGAAGACTTCCTTTTCTCGGTATTGCAGACCTGAGCCTTACCAATAAAACACCTCCTCTTTTTGTTGGCTGGATCTGAAGTTTTCTGGCAGACCTGCCTGTGTGTCAAATTCTGTAGCTGGCTAAAAAAATGGCCTTCACTCAATATGCAGTGAAGGAAGATTTTCTAGAAACAGCTAGATGTTTAACTCAATGTCAGCATTATGAAAAAGTTGGTCCTGGTGGTGGAGTTCTACTGCCAGGTGGCTTCACATTGAAGTAAACTGGAATAAAATCATGCAAAAGTATAAATCTAAGCCATTGGACTGGTGGTGAAAGAAATAAAATTAGATACATGAAGTAAATCATCTTCCTCTCTGAGTTTTGAGAAGCAAGGTTTAGATGTAACTGATGTAAAGAATGCCAGTAGGAGTGTCACTATTTTGTGGAGATGTTAAGTTCAGTTCAAGGCTCCAAGCGCAAGAGCTGGGTAAGTAATTGATACATGTAGAAAATGTTCCTCTTGTAAAATTTTCAGTGACAATAGTGAAGAACAGTAGTTTGTACTCACCGTGAGGCATTCCTAAGAAGGTCTCAAGGAGACTCTCCAGTCAATTATTAAGTGTAGTAGTGGCTTCTGTGCTGTTTAAGAACTTTACTAGCTTGGAGAGAAGCAAACTGAGATAAAGCTTCTTTTCTTGTCATTATTGTGTCAACTTGCAAAGCAGATGTTTTCAAAAAAGATGGGGACATTGTCAACTGCTTTGTTGTCATGTTAGTTTGCATGAAGGATAAACCTGAAGACAGTATAATATTTACTAATGTAGGGCTTAGTTGTCTACTTTTGAACAGCTTTGTCCTGCTCCTGAGGGAAGAAGTTTTCTATAGATGGTGCCCTTGCTATGCTGTGACACTGTTCTGTGGAGATGCCAGAGACATGGATAACTACAGCTCTTTCTCTACTTTCACAGGGACTACATTCATGTCAACCATGGAGTCAGCCTTCCTGAGCAGTTAGCAGATGCAAAACTTGGTGTGGGTCTTGAGTAGCAATTGTCCTGTGAGATTATATTCACCAGGGCAAAGGCCAAGCAAGCATACAGGAAAACATGGAAGAGGTCTTTGCTGTAACTGGGACAGCACAACTTTCTTCCCAGACTTCTCCCTCTCCATCCCTTCTCTCCCACCATTTAGTAAGGACACTAGAGAAAGCCACGTTGTCAAAAGGTACTATGGATCTTAATTTGAAGGAGTGTCATTCCCTTAGGGGACATAAAATTGGGCTCATTTGACCAGGTGGAGATTTGTGTGTATGAGCTGGTCATCTAGACTTTTTACAGCAAAAAGGTGCTTCTAGTGCATAATTTAAACTTAGCAGAAACTAGATATTTGAATTAGGTCAGATGAAGGAAAGGTTAAAAGTGCACATTTTTCTTCACTGGCAACAAAGGTATCTAGATCAAAAGCAGATATATCTACCTTTTAAACATATCACATGAAGCAAGACAACTTCTACTTACTAAATTCCATTTCTCTTGAAGGTCGTCATCACCAGTACGCCCTAGTGCACCTCAAAATAACTGTATGTTACATAACCATAGAGGAAGAAGATGAAAAAAAATACCAAAACATGGACTAGAGTTTTCTAAAAATGAGTTGCTAGGAACTTATTCTTGGACCCACTGCCACCATAGGGAATTCTGATGCTGACCTTGCTGGGGTTGTTAATTCTCAATGTGTCTCAGAACGTGTGCCCAGTCCTATTTAACCCAGCTGTATCTAATCTAGCTCAGTTTAGCACAGCATATTGCCATCTACCAGTTGCCAAAGGGAAGTTCCATTATACACAGCATAGAGATTCAAATTTTATCTTTCACTTGAAAAATGACAGAGGAATCTTACTCCCAAGGCCAGTCCTGCTACCCTCCCAGCTCTGACATCGCTTGTTATTATCAATGCTGTTGATATTTTCTAACACTTAGTTTACCTGCCCCTGCTGAGCTGGGATTAATTTAGAAGAAAAATGGTACTTAAAGCTTTTTACTTAATAAAGTAACTTTTCCAGATGTAATAAAGCACATAAAGTGTATAGGGGATTTGATAAACAAAAAATATATCAAGGCCAGCAAAATGCTTTACTTGACTCCAGAGAGCGTCAGTGTAGTTTTATTGGATGACCTCCCAAGTCCAACAAGTCTAGTATTTTGGCAGGACCTTCCATGACTCTTTCATTGTAGTCTCTAAAAGATGAGGAAGAGCTTATCCCCTGACTCATGATGGCTTTAATGCCTCGTATGTTTTTTTCTAACATTTGGCTTCACTTCCACCATTTCTTTCCCTTCTTGTTCACATTATACGCAGCGCTGGAAGTAGAACTTCTTGCTAATAACTTTTATAGGGTAAATGAGCATTCAAATTTCTCTTGATCTAGGAAAAGGTCCTATAAAGTTTGGCAGATGGGAAAAAAAGAAATGAAACTTGATAGATTTTGAGTCAAGAATGTATCCACCTTAACAGAGCCTCCAGTAAATAGTTCTCGGCACTGCTCAGTAGTTCAGGGAGTTACTGTCATCCTTGTTTTGCAAGTGGAAACTTTGAAATGTAAAGAGTTATCCAAAAGAGAGCAACTGTATTGAGAATAGGCACAAAGACTCCCCACCTTTTGTTCCCAGTTAATCCAACAGCCCAATAAAATGTGCAGAGTGGACTTAAATTATGTTTACAAAAATAAAATGCTTGACAAGAAGGAAGGTAACTAAATGATATGGGAGGAGTTACAAAAAAAATTGTTAGTCATTGATAGCAGTGAAAAGCTGCAGGATACTGAGATCTGTGAACAGCTGGCTTTTCCTTTAATTCACTTAGAGTTCTAATGCTGATCTGAACCAATAACATTAATAAAAAAATGAAAGCAACCTTAAAAATAACAGCAGGCAAATCTCAACATTGTCATAAGAAATAATGCGGCCTTCTGATTTTAGTCTTGAGCAGGAAGAAGTAGCAAGGTGTTATGGGTTTGTGTGGCGCGGTTTTCCTTGGTGGCAGGGGAGGGGGGCTGCAGAGGCGGCCCCTTTAAGAAGCTGCTGGAAAATTCGGCGCCCCAAAATGTCAGACGCACCAAAATGTCGGAGCCGCCTCTAGGAGGGGAGTGACGGTGGTAGCACCTCTGGGAGAACATATTTAAGAAGGGGAACCGGTAGTGTGGGGGTTGGGAAACCTGCGAGGAACATCTCTGCCGACACTGGAGTCAGTGAAGGAGGAGGGGGCGCCTGAGGAGGCTGATGGCCCTGCAGCCCGTGGTGAGAAGGCAGGCTGTCCCCCTGCAGCCCAGGGAGGGGGGGGTGGAGCGGAGGCTCCCGAAGATGGCCGTGCCTCCATGGTAAAAACCGTGCTGAAGCAGTGTGAGACTGGAGAGCAGCCCGCGGAAAGGACCCGCGCCAGGGAAGTTCGGGAAGAACTGAAGCCCGCGGAAAGGACCCGCGCCAGGGAAGTTTGTGAGGAACTGCAGCCCGCGGAAAGGAACCACGTTGGAGAAGTTGGTGAAGGACTGTCTCCCGTGGGAGGGACCCCACGGTGGAGCAGGGGACGAGTGAGGAATCTTCCCCCTGAGGAAAGGAGCGGCAGAGACGATGTGTGGTGAGCTGACTCAACCCCCATCCCCTGTTCCCCTGTGCCGCCCGGGGGAGGAGGTAGAAAGCATCGGGAATGGAGCTGAGCCAGGAAGGCGGGAGGGGTGGGGGGAGGTGTTCTGATGTTTGGTTTCCCTTCCTAATACCCTTGTGTTTTGTTTTTGATTCGATGTGTAGTAAACTAAATTGATTTTGTTTCTTCCCCAAGTTGAGCCTGTCTTTTGCCCGTGACCATAAGTGGGGAGTGATCCCTCCCAGTCCTTGTCTCGACGCACGAGCCTGCCTTTGGATTTTCTCCTCATCCCCCCGTGGCCAGGGGCGGGGGTGGGGGGTGAGTGAGCAGCTTCGTGGTGCTTTGTTACCGGCTGAGCTGACCTGAAACGACGACACAAGGGAAAGATGCTGTCGCATGTATTGGGACAGGGAGTAAAGGGAATGCTCAGGCCTCTCACCTGTGATGTCAAAACCAACAGGAGAATTGAGACAGCAAATGGCAAGTTGCATATGGCTATCCCTTCAATGGCTGAGGAGGGAGAACAAGAAATGTTTTGGGAAGGGTGATGGATGAGATGAGCTATCTGCAAAGTGTTAATTCCCCTGTTGTTGAGTGGGTAGAGAAGAGACACCTATCTTACCTGAGCAGGGTTGTCAGATTTTTCACACTGCCTTACCTAATGAATTTTTAGTGGAAGGTGATGCTGGTTTTGCAGTTCTCTTGACCTGGATGACTGTGTTGCCAATCCAGTGAAAACCATATGGAGAGAACGGTGCTGTTTTTTTATAATTGAATGAGCATGGGAGTTTTAAAAAGGAGTCTAATCTCCAGGGTCGTCTTCTGTTTAACATGACAAGAAGTAGGGAAAAGAAGCAAGTGATGGGAGGGAGGAAGAAAGAAAGAAAGAAACTGATGGGTGAAGGAGAGAAGAGACAGAGAGAAGAGTAAAGGTAAGAAGAATAAAAAGGGAACATCAAGAAGGAGGATGGGTGACTGAGGAGCTTGGGAGACAGATTGTTCTGAAGAAGAGCAGGGGAAGTTTGCCATTTTGATACCTTCTTCTTTCCCATTGATACTGTGAGTGAAAACATGCTGGAAAGCCTGTGCATAATCAATCTGTAGCAAGACAAGAATGGCGTATGGTAGACAAGATACTGATTACCGCTGTCCTCAGAGATTGTTGCAAACTCTTCAGTGGGAAAATACCTGCCAAACTTAAAAGCTCTTCTCTTAAATTCTTCTTCTTAGAGGCTGTGTTCAAGATCTTCAACCCAGACAGCTCACCCCATCCCAGCCTCAGGACACAAGAAGTTCTGAATGCATCAGAGGGTTAGGAACCACAGCACTATGGTACTGTGTGCTATTCATCTCCCTGGGACCTCTTGGAGCTGATGCTTTCCGGCATCAGTGGCCAGGAGGGTTTCAATCCATTTGAAATAAGCCTGGCTGAAAACTTTCCACTGAAATGTTGAGGGATTCTCCCCCCAAAAAAACAGCTTTTGCAAAAAGCTGGCAGTTATGTGTATGCTTATGCAAAAAATGATCCCTTTCTCAGGAAAGGGGGAGACAAATGTTGAATGAAGGCACTTCTTGTCACCAAAACAGATATAATTTTTCAAAACTTATAGCTATCTTTGGCCAAAAGGCTTTTATGGTTGTTTGTCTTTTTGGCAGTTGGTAAATATGTTGAACAGTTTTATGGTGAATGAAATTTTAAATGTCTACAGATTTAATATTTCTCTTGCTGTTATCAAACTATGATTTCAGGTCAACTTAATGGAAACTTGATGTGATAAGAGTTTTGTGCTTGAAGATTAGTATTGCTATATTGCTTGTGGTTTTCTGGTTTTTTAGACTCTGCTGTTCAGCCAGGAAAATACTGTTGAGTGAATTTAAATTAAGAGGAAATATACCTGCACAGAGATTAGCACGGGGAAAAAAAAAGGTGGGGAGAAAAACATTTAATGACTGCATCTATATTAGTGTTTGTGATAGTGCTCTAAAGTTACACTTCCGAGT
>VYZV01044794.1:139579-158466 GCA_013401275.1 Pandion haliaetus | reverse complement strand
AAAAAAAAAAAAAAAAAGGAAAGATGGGCAATGACAGAGCAAGAAAGCAAGATAAACTCAACAAGATACAAACAAGTCCCTTCTAGTACAATTTCTTTATAGTAGACTGCCAATTTAGATTATTTGCAGGCATCTAGGCATTGAGGATATCAACACAAATATCTTAATTATTTTTCCACTGCTCTTACAAACTACTGCTTCTTCTTTTTCTACTTTTTCTTGAAGATGTCTTGTTGAACCTTTTGTAACCAATTTATTTTCTACATGTTTGGAATTCTTCTCACTTCTAAAAGTTATTCCATTTCCTATAATCGTTTTGCACTAACCCAGTAAGTTTTTTGTTCTTGGTTCAGTTGTTACTGCAGTGGGACAAGCTCATATCTGTGTGGTCCATTCATTAGTCTTAATGAATGAGAAGGGATTTTCTACAGATGATCTGCTTGCAATTATTATTTTCTCTGTTTGAAGTTGTGAACAAATCACAGAAAGAATCAGCTTATTGATCATGAAACTTTATTTCTCCTGCTGAATAGAAGGCTGAACGGAAAAAGATTTGTTAGTTGTAACAAGCCACCACAGAAGAGAAATAACACTCCAGTGCAGAAGTGCATACATGAAATGTGACTGACACCTACTCTGTTTGATTAAGTGTTCTTTGGGTTTTGGCCTTGGTTGCTGTGTGCTGAGTTTGCCTGAAAAATCTGGCTATTTTACTGAGATGAATAAATAAGGAAAGATTTCAAAGGGATCTTGGAAGTATTGTTCAGTTTTCAAAATCCACTGTATTTATTTCTCTGCGTAACTGTGGAGTGGAATGCTAAAATTTGCAGGTTCAGTAGGGCTGGTTCAAGAAGATGTTAACTATTACTTTTGTATATGCCTGTGTAGAATGTATGTTTTATGCTTGAAAAAAAATATGCTAGATTAAATCCCTTTTTTCTTAAGCGTCTTATGTGCATATTTTCTGTGAGAAAAAAACAAGAATGTGAACATTGGGCAATAAAATTGCCTTATCCTCAAAAAACAGAAGAAATCAATGAAAATTTTTAGTGGAAATGTTGCTCCCAGTCTTTACATTAATATAAACATTCATTAAGATTGAACATCCCTGCCTTACTCAAACAGGATGGAAAAAGTACAGTTAAACTGCTGAGAAATGTCACAGCATTACTGTCTGTGTATTAGTATAGGCAGGGAAAGACAAGAAGCTTTGAAAGGGTTCTTGTATGCAAATCATGAATCAGGAAATACATGTCCTTACAGTGAAGCCTTCAGTAAAGGCAGATGCAGGGGCTGACTGGGAAACCAAGATTTCTGTTCTGTGAAGAAGTGTTTCAGTGCTTGTTTTCATCCTAAACATAAGAGACAGAGATGGCAGGAATGTTGAAATATTGAAAATTGTGTTATAAATACTTCTGGAGAAAAAAAAAAGTTTTGGAAATGACAGTGTTGTATTTCATGCTGGTTGATTTTAACCTAGAAAGAACAGTTTTGCTCCAGTATTTCAGGAGAGCTGTAATGCTGATGCTGCCACCCCCTCTCTTCTCTGAAGCAGGCTTTCTGACCATGTTCTCTCATAGGAATACTGCCATGTCCAATCTTGTCTCATGAAAGCCAAGCAAATAGAATTTGTGCCAGAATGTCAGTTTTGCTCAGTATTTTCTGCTTTCATATTTGTCTGTTACTCCTTCTTGGCACTTTTTTGTTCATTCTTATTTTTTATTTTTCATTTTAAAATAAAAAAAAAATTAATTGAAGAAAATAAAAGAAATATGAGAGAATGTGATTTTTAAGTGAACATAATGTTAAGGGTTTTTTTCAATGATTGAGGAGACTATAAAAAAAACCTTGAGCATAGTGCCAGCAATTTAACTGTGGGTACAAAACTGTGTTTGCAGTGGAGTGGTGCTGTGGAGTACTTCTTATGCAAGGGGATGCTATAATAACAAAACAGTGTTTTTATCAAATGATGCATTGTCATAAAGCTCAGTACTATCCATATGAGCACCAGTTCATAATAAAGAGTAATGGGTGTATAAAGTATTGAAAACACATTTTGATTTGGAAATAGGTCATGAACAAATATATGGGATGTTACTTTATCTTCCACAACATTTCTGTAACCTGAAATGGGATTAATTTAATGGCACATAAAGTCATGTACCCAGGATATGAAGTGAGGAACATCATGTGCAACTGAGACTTAGGTCCTTGACTGTACTCCCCAGGGATTCCTAGGGTACCTCGGGTAGCGCTTTTGGCACAAGTTGGCTCTCTTGCCCTTTGCAGCTTTACCTTAGCCGGGTGGATGGACATGCTTTCTTTGTTGGCTCTTACCATGTTGCCCTTGATCTGAAGGGTTTGAGCTGGGTACTTCAGGCCTCCTTTCTCCCTATAGCATCTGGCCAGCTGAGGAGTGTAGAGTGCAAGTCCAGAGCATCAGGATCCGACCCAGGAGTTTCCACCTGAAAATAAGTTTGTGCGGCACCCAGCAATACCCAAGTGAATAGAATAAAATTGGCACCTCTACTTCAGCAGGATCCTAAGCAGTAATGTTTACTGTATGAAGAAAATGTCAGAAAAATAAGATTGCTATCAATGTCAGTAGTTGCCTAAATTACATGATAGCAATCTTCCAGACTTGCAATTTTTTTTTTTTCAAAATGCTTCACCCATCTCACTTCTAAACAGAATTGTTGCTGCTTTGAAACAGCTCATATTCATATTAAAAGGTTGCTTAAATGTTTCCAAGCATTAATAGTACTAAGTTCAAAAATTTTTAAGCCATTTTATAGTAAAGAGAACTTCTTTTCAGTCCCAAACTGTGACAGAGGCCAGTTGTGTTTCCTCAGGAAATATATTTGCCAAACTGTAAACAAACAAACCAACCCCTCAAAATCCAAGAGTTTCCAGCATTGAATGGCAGCCTTTATATTTGTTCCCACTAAAAGAAGGTCTGTGGTTCCTGGGTGGGCCCCAGCTCTGTTGTGTTACTCTGTACTTGGCAGATCCAGCCCTGCAAAAAATTTTTCCTACTTTGAAACCACTTAGATGTCGTACACATCTCCTCGAATGCACTCAGCTAATGTAGCATTAGCTGCCGGCATGACTACTGTAGATCAGAAGTGTTTTGAGAATATTATATCCTATAATATTTGCACTGCCAAGGCTCTTGCAGATTCTGTTCATGGCTTTCAAGCTGCTCAGCAAAGGGAAAGAAACAACTCCCTGTTACATGCAGGACTTTTTGGGTCTTGGAGAGCAGAAGTGACACCCTGGCTCTGAGGGACCCATTCCACCAAAAAAACCTCTCCCACACAAATCCCACCCCACCATCATCACCATTTTAATATCACCATTATGGTGCTGATGAGACTTTTTAAGGAACTCTTGTGTTTTTAGCATCCGTGACAGGGAATTTAATTGATGCAGCAGTGCTGTGTTAAGCAGATGAAGTGGCCACAAGGGACTGCCTGTTTCCTAGCTCTCTGAGGAGGCAGGAGATCCTCAACAGCTTGTCCACAGTAGCTTATGATCTTATCCCTTATGTTCGTGTTTTGCCAAAGCGTAAGGCTGTGGGCAAACATAATCTTTCAGCTTCAGCTGTGCCATGTGAGCGGGGTACTTCCTTGAGCTCCTTATGTCTGAAGGAAAGCTTGTGCAAGGTTTAGCTAAGGGCTAAAGTACAGGCAATCCTCCTCCTCAGACCAGAAATGCAGCAGTCACCTGACAAAAAAACCACTAATCCGGTACGAATATGACTGTATTTGTTCAAATAGTTTGACACCGTGGCCACAGGTGTAATGCCAGGTCAGGTCCCCTCAGCTGAGGGGGAGCAGTGGGGTGCTGCTGCATGACCCAGCAAGATCCTGTCCTGATGCCGAGGACTTTGTGCCAGGAATAACACTGTGATTATAATTCCACTGCTGGCTGCATGGTGCAGACATGATGTTAAATGTAAAATAAGCACAGAAATCACTATTTTGGTTTGGGTTTCTTTTTTTTTATTAAAAAAAAAGCCCTTCCTTCCTTGAGGTCAGCTGGAGAATGTTTCTGCTCAGATGTACCCCATTCATATTTTTCTAAAACCATTCAAAAGTGATTTTTCCCAGCCATGAAACTGTTTTGTTTTAGATCAGCTGCTTGTTTCACTTCCTTGGCATTACCTGATCTTTCAGTCTTCAGAGCATTGCCCTGTGAGTTATAGGGAGAACAGCTAAATGGGAAAGGTGAGCTCATGCATATAATAGAAGGCTCGAGGCCAATTCCCAGGTAAATAACAGTTGCTGACAATTTCCCATTAATAGGCTTTTCCACCACAGGGGTCTTGTGTTTATTTTCTCTAACTGTGCAACCAAGTAAAAACTGCAGTCCTGAGCACTTGGTTAGTGTGACTGTCTGTTTGGTGCATCGCATAGATAAGTAAATTTTGCAGTGGTGTAAAGTTCATGTTCTGGTATTATACCATCACTTATGAGAGTATATATAATGTGCTCCTTAAGCAATTGCTGTTCAGCTGGAGTTGATGAGCTCAAGATAAATTATAGCCTTCCATGTCTTATCATTTTCCTTTAAATTTTGTTTCCACAAAATATAAGAAGGTTGAACACTCTTTTCCGAGTCCTAGCTCAACTTCCATTGCCCCTCACTCTAACCACATATTTTAACAAAGACTATAATCAAGAAAATACAGGTGGTTTGCACACTGCAGCCTCTTATATTATCACATCTCCTTATGGATAATAAATGCTGACAGGGCTTACAGGCTGTTAGACCCTGGCTATTTCTGTGTCCTGCCTTCTTAAACATTGTTGGGGCTGATTGCATACCTTTCCCTGACATGAGATGAGCTCTCTCTTCCAGTAAAGTGTGAACCACACACAGGAAAGTGTCTCCTGATGTTGCTCTTCATTGCATCTTTCTTTACTGTTTTAGTGTAGTAAGACATATACAGTGAAGCAGGTATATGAAACATAGCAAGGTAAAGGACAGTATCTGTAGAACATTTTCAAAATCAGTTATGTGCCTTAAAGGAAGAGGGTGTGTAATACTGTTCTTTTTTGCTCTAATATCCTATAGGCCTTAGGTGTACTGCTTTTTTGTGTTTATTCTACCTATATGTTGATTTGATCTATAGATTGATTAATTCTCAGAGTTCTGCAATTATTTTCAGCCCAGACCTCAGCTAGTGTAAAAGTGAGCAGGGTCCTGACATCAATCCAGTTATTCTGCTTTGTGCTGGCCAGGATATGGCCTGTTGTTTCTGGGCAGAGAGAAGGAATTGCATTTAGCACTGGGTGGTGAAATTTAGCTTCACTCCAAAGCTGAGAACATGGCCTGACAATTTTCCACAAAGAAACTTTTTTTGTGGAAAAAAATTAATCATTTAAGCTTGTCATAAAATGTTTTGCTAGTGGTGTCATTTCAATGTTGACTATAACAAATTCAAGTCTAACAAAGGAATTGAAATGAGAAACTTTTTCAGACTGAAAAAACGTTACTATCAACAATTTTTCAGAATGTTTTCTCTCATCAAAAAAACCAAGAGAATATTTTTTGCTCTGCACTATTTCAGAAATGTGATGCCCATAGCCTCTTTGTCTTGTGATTGAACTTTTGGATGGAGACACAATTCCACTTTCTGGGAAGTTGTAATAATTAATTATGATTAGGAAGAACTTGACAACCTGAACATCTAAAGCCATGAAATAAGGCAAGGTCCTGTTTTCTGTCTTTCTTTTTCTCTTTTTCTTTCTAATTTTTTTCATCCCAGACGGCCTGATTTCTTAGTAATCTCAGGATTTGTCATAGCCTGGCTTTTGATCCCCCTCTCCTCTATCTAGTCATTTTCTTCATGCCAGAATTGTTCTTGTGTGGAACTACTCCTTTAATATATGATGAACATTAGCACTAATCACTTGAGTCCTGAAATGTTTCTTTACAGATCATTCCTGCTCTCTCTGCCATCAATGAACCTATACAGTCAGTTTTTCAGTCTCTTGCTGAAGCAGAAAGACTGCAATCTACAGGATGATGCTCAGCTCACGCTGGCTGAGGAGTGGAACAACGTGGCTTCAATGAAGGAGCTCTCCGAATCATCCAGCAGCAGCAGGCAGCAGAGTTCTGGTTGTCTGACTGAAATCTAATGACCACACTCTGGGCTCTTTGGCAGATTGGCTGTGTGGGCTTAATATGCTGTGGTCCCCCTTCCCCCATGGCATGCCCTGTCCTCCTGCCTGGGAGTACTTACCTTTGTGCCATGCTTCCCTCCCTATTGCTCCCACTTGCCAGGACAGAGTAAGGTTGTCAGCCTCTACAGCGTGAAGCACCATAGTAGATCTGTGAGATCAGGGCAGGACCTATGAGGAGGCAAATTTGCCTGCCTCTGCCTGCATTGGTTCTTCCCACCTCTGTCTGAAGCATCTGGTGCTGACCATTCTTAAAAAGAAGGAACTGAGCTAGATGAATGCAGCCTGGCACATCCTGTGTTCCCAGCCAGCACTGTTTGTTAATGAACAAAGCGGGATCTGCTGTTCACTTTTCACTATGCCTTATCATTTGGGCATGCATTTTTCATGGAGAAAAAAAAATATTGTAAGTACCTGAGGCATTTAGACAGGCTCAAAACTCCAAAGCAACCTTTTGCTTAGATGTTCTGCTGGCTGAATCAAATAGAGTGATAGAGATAGATGTTAATTTATACCACAGGGTGCACATGCCAGGTTGCCTCCAGGTACCCGGGAAAAACCCAATACTCAGTTAAATCCAAACTCGCTTGTGTAGAGGCAATCCATATACCAGAATCCTGCAGATAAATGAAAAAGGGAACACTTGATGGTGGTTAAAGAAGGCATGTTGCTGTGTACGTCCACTAGGCTCCAGGATCTTGTGATGTGAGTGCCACAAAACTTCAGAAAGAAAAGTCACCATTTCGTGACTTCCTGTGAGGCTTTAGCACTGTTTACACCCCTCTGAATCAGATGCCTGCCATATGGACCTGGTACGTGCTCATACCAGTGCTCACAACAGCCAACCTCCTTCTGCTAAGAGAGGGGTGATGCCTCTTCTGAAGGATGCACTGCTGCTAGGACAAGGTGACCATGTACTCTGGAGGAGAATGGCTGCTTTTAATTGCAGGGTCAGTGTACTTGTACTAATCCTCCTGGTATTCCCCTGTCCCCAAAACCTCTGTTCTACTTCACTGCACTTTATCCTGAGCCTGCCTTCCTCTGCAAGTCAGGCAATCAAGGAGAGAGTCTGCAGTCCAGGTTGTATCCTGAATGTGGTGAGCAGAACTGGGCAAAGTCATCATCACATCAAGGTTCACTCTGCAAACTGGATCTGTCCTTAGTTTCTTCTGTATCCTGGAAGCTCAGGTCAAAATCACTGAAGTTCCAAAGGAATCCCAGGATTGAGGTTGGTTTGGAGTGCTTGCTTTGAGTTTTTCTGTCCCAAGATGTCTTGGGAACTATGAAGCACATTTGTAGCACAGGCCTGATCAAAATGCTTTAGTGTGTGTGCACTGGGAGAGCTACCTCCTTCTCCAGGATTTAAAGGAAAAAAAAAAAAATTGGGGGGGGAAATCACTTGTGATTTCTTTCTAGGTGCTGGCTCTGCACCTTTACCTGTTGTAAAGACTGGTAGACAGCTTTCAGTGCTCCATGGATGTGACTATCTGGCAAGAAGTCATGGTCTTACTGCTACTCTCAGTCACTGTAAAGGAAGTTCTGATATCAGCAGTAAGCACTGGTTTCTGGAGCCCAACTTTCTTGGATCAGGAAGGGAAAAGAAGATTATGCCTTTTGGGAGGTAAGTGCTTCTGTCCTATACTCTCACCGATTAGGGAAAAGCTCCAAACACACAAATCAGAGAGGAGAACGTGGTCATTCTGGATCTGGTAAAAAAATGTGTCAGATGGGTTGGGCTGGTTGGTGTGCATTGGAGTCAATTTGAGATCAAAAAGGAAAGACAGATGAAATATGGAAGACCATCTAAGGAACTACATTGGGGAGGTGATTGTTTTAATCTCATTTTTTTAATTTGGTTTTGTTATATCAGAAGATTTTTATGGTTGTGTGCTGGCTTTCTCATTGTCTCTAAGAGCATGTTCATGTTTTTAACCAATGTCAACATTTCAATGTAACAAGGAAAAAAAAATTGGATTTTACTACATGAAATGGCTTCCAGAAGTTGGATACTGGAGATGCAGAGATAAGCAGTGTTCTATATTGGAGATAACTGAATGAGGAAAAGGGAGAGCAAGAACATGAGAGCAATGTTTTTGAACTGAGGCATTTTTCTATTGAAAATGAAAGATTCAGCACTGGACTACCTGTATATCTAGCAATCTTGTCAACTCATCTTGCATACAAAAGGATGTGAAAACTCAAAATGTTATGCCAACATTGTTTTAAGTGCAACTTTTTTGAGTAGTAATAGAGTTTCATTCTGATGATTCAGAAAAAGCAATAGCCAAATCAGTGGCACATACTCATTCACATGAAAATGGAAACTCAAGTACTGATTCCACTTAAGCATGACTCTTCTTTGGGGAATTTGGGAAGGTCTGGGGGCCCTATAAAAGAGCCCAGGAGGGCTGGGCTCTGAAAAGGGCTCTGAGTGGAGAGAAAAACATCTTAAGAAAAACATGACAGGCTTCAAATCATTTGGTTCAGCTTAGGCTCATCTGCAGAAGAGTTTTGACTCACTAGGGAGTTATGAGAAAGTGTAAGGAAAAGGGACTGTGTGATCCTGGGAGAAACTGAATGCACACCTACCCTTTTCAGGAAAGACTCTTTATCCTTCTCTACTCTTGGTAGCTAGGTGATAATTAAAATACATCTATGCATAAGAAAACTTCTATCTTCCCTAAATAAGAGAAGCCTTGAAGTCCTGGGAAAGGGCATTTAATGTATTTTTTAAAGTATTAAACAACATTACATGGGATCCAAATAAATTTTTAATTTGTCAGTGCCTACCGAAGGAGTAAACCTCCAGCTCTTATTTTGGATTTCATCATAACTACTATCTTCTTGCAGTTATTCAGAGCTCCTAGCAGGGTGAGAACCAAAGTTCAGGATGATCAAAAGTTCAGGGTGTCATGAAGGGACGAATAGGGATGGTAGAAATATGATTAGCAATGACGGTTGGTTGGAAATTATGATAACGGTAAAGGATGTGTTAACTGGCATGTAGAAACAGTGTTCAGCGCTGTGGCAAAAGCTTGTGGCGCCAGCTTCAACTAAGTGCCACACACAACAGCAGTCACTCTGCATGTCTGGCTGACTCACTTTCTTGAGATTAAATTAAACAGCCCTTGGCCTGTGCTTCCATTTCTAAGCAGCCAGAATATATATGTGGCAGCTTTCAGACTCATCTGCAGCAGGGATAGCCTGTAGGCAGGCTCATGTTACAGGGGAGTGCTCTTCATCCCAGCAACAGCTCCTGTACTAGACGAAAAGCAGTCCCCCATGCTCAGGAGTCTGCACTAAGGCAAGGTGAAATGCGAGTCTTTCCAGTCTTGCCAGACATGGTAACCCCTCAGCATGTTTGTGTGTACTGACCTGCCTCTGTATCCCAACACCAGTATTTCCCCAGCCAGTTGTTTAAATCAGGATTTCAGGCAGATGAGCTGCAGATGACAACCTAGATAGTGGGGTATTTATATGTGTGTTTTTCACTAATATCTTTTGTATGCTCATGTTTGATAGGCTGACAGACTGTCTTTTATTATTACAAGTTGCTTTTGCAGCATTTTGTGTCAGCTGTTCTGTCTTACCAAGTTTTTCTCACCTGGCTCGGGAGAAACAGGAACTCTGTAACAATCTGTGAGAAACATGCAAATAGCCTCATCCAGACTTGGATGTGGATTTTCATTGCTCCAAAAGGCAATCAACTTTCAAACTGGGGCTTTTGCTCTGTCCTTGAAAAAGACAGGAGCTAGCTGCAGAATGCAGATCTGTAGGAAAGTGTTCAACACCCTGCTGTGTGATGGCCTATACCTTGGATTTAATTTCAGGTCACTTTCTAGCACTGAGTATTTCATTTCTCATCTGTCCTATGAGTCCTACTTCACTGTACAATTGTTGATGCCTCTGAAAGCTCCTGCCAACAGTTTGCCATCTGTTTTAAACTAAAACCATTTAGTTTCTCTTGATGTGAGACAAAACCATCTGATATGAAAATATGAACAGTAGGTGGCCAACTTATCTCTATCTAATGTAAATGAAAACTCACAAAGAGTATGCAGGGGCTTCGGTAATGTTCTCTATCCATAGACCCTTCCAGAGAGTCTCATTTAAAGCTAAGTGCAGCCAGCTCCTAGATGTACAGGATTACGGCTCCTTTCCAGCTCAGAAGACTTTTCTTTCATCATCACCACTGTTCATTTGAAGTATGCATGAAACTGTGAGAAAACCTTGTTTTCTTGTTCAAAAGGATTCTCAGATATCTTAATTTGTGAGTCTTTAAAATGTTTGTCCTTATGCTCTTGGATGTTCCTTAAGTTCCCCTGGCATGAATGGAGAGGGAAATGACTGCTCGCTGTGTCTCTTACAAGAGGAATGAGGTCTGTCAGGAGGTAGATTGAAAACAAGCAAATAGAGGCAGTTCTTGTGTGGCACTGCTGGCCAAAGCTACACTGGCTACAAAGAGTTTAGGGGGTTCAAGTAGAGACAGGAAAAGTTAATGAAGTACACCATGAGGGTTTCTAAAACAAAAACAATGTACAGCTAAGGAAGCTGGAGGTTGGGGAACATACAACAGAAACATCACTGTATGTTTGACTTATTCTGATATTCCTCCCTAGAATATCTTTTTTGGCTGCTCCCAGGATCGGGAGACCTTTGGTTAGAGGTAGCACAGGCTAGGGATGCAGGGTGGGATAAACAGGACTGACTGTGCTTGTGGATGGGCTGTGAACATCTCTGTCGGATATGGCATGGAGGGCAGGGGTTGATCCTGCTGCTGTAGACATGGACTATGCTGTGCCTATGCTATCATCTAGGGAAAGACAGTTTTCCTTTTGATGAACTGACAGTGGCTGCCATGCGACAAAGAAATCCCCTCCAAGCCTTCTTTGACTGAAGGCAGCCTCAGCTTTCAAAACTGCCTTTCATTACTTCAGCCATTTTCTCAAATAAGGGATCTAAAACAGAGGCAACAGTGAATTACTTTTTATCAAAAATACACATTTCACTTGAGGTGAATCAACATGAAGCAACAGAGAAATCAATAATGATGGATCATAAAAGCTAAAATCTGTAGGAATGCTGTTTTCTGGTGGTGCTGGATTTTAGCTGAAATAGTGACTCACCATTTGAAGCACTCCAGTACTGGGGGAAAAGACCTCAGAGCAGGTCCCAAATTGATTAATTTTGCTGAGCATCTTAGGTTGGGCTCCCCACTGGTACAGCTGGAAAAGAAGCAGGAGTAAAGAGGAAGGTGAGGAGGGCACTGAGGCAGCCCTGGAGGGAGGAGGTCAAGTTGGGAGGCTGTGGCAGGAGCTGGGATGGAAGATAAGGAAGCAACAGGAGTAACTGCCTAGAACTCTACAGAGAAACAGAAAAGTCTCCAGAAACCACGCCAGTTAAGAAAAAAATTATCCTGGAAAAGTAGCTGTATAAGGGAGGAGGCAGACCAGTCTGTAGTGTGTTGCATTGTGATGAAATAAAAAGGCCACAGTCTGCAAGCTCTGGTCACTTAAGAATCAGGTCAGATTTGTGGCTTTACAAGCTACTGCCCTCTATGTTTCTGCTGTACTTTTGAAAGTGATCTAATGACTTAAGGAATATTTTTCAAAAGCTGTCATTGGGGCATTTAGGAGCACACATCTCATTCCTCTCAAAGGCTCTTGTGCTCCCAAATTAAGCTCTCTTGAAATCTCCCTAGTAACCATTATTTATAATACAGCCCAATTGTAACAGTTGCATCTTAATTTTTCCTTTGAATTTATGAAATATTAGTGATCATTTTAGCTGCTTGATAGATAAAGGACAACAGTACAAATTGTATTTCTTCCAAGTTGCATTTTTAGTATCAGTTCTTAGCCTGCCTTTTTCATCATTCCTGATTTGTGAAATGTAACTGAACCAGTGATAGAGAGAAAGCGGGAACAAAGGGAAATCAAAGCTGTGTTTGATCAGTATTGGAATATGTATCAATTCCTAACCAAATGCTTCTGGCAGCTTCCAAAAAAAAAAGGATACAAAGAAAGAAATTGTATAAAGGAAGAGTCATCTGCATTGCATTCAAGATCATCATTAACAATAATTAGCAGCACAAAATGAGGGATTCTCAGGGGAATATGCGTCTTCCAAAGATAAGGTAATGGTGTATGTTATGAGTGATTACATGAATTGATGCCTTGATCACAGCACTTCAGAGAAGGCACTAACAAATCAGTGCATTATGCTAACACTTTGAAAAGGCTGCTCTATCCACATGTGCACACATAATTCTTGAGCGGAATTTTTCTACCTGACCCTCCTCCTCTTTCTTAATTTTCTTCTAACAGTGCTCTTGAAGACACATTGCTACCACTGGCACCTAGCATGTAGAGGAGCAATTGGTGGGGTTCCTAGGACTGTTCCTTAGAAATCCTGCATGAGTATGCTGGTATGAAGTTTCCCAATCCAACCTAAAACACACTGGGGGAAAATGAGAGTGCCTGTGCAGGGCAGGGAACTTCCCTTGTTTTATTGGATATGCCACTCAGAAAAACTGAGAGTCAAAGGGGGGCTGGCCTACAAGTGTGGCTGTATCCACTATTTTTTAGTTCCAGAACAAGATACAGACTGTAAAAGAAGACACAAGCAGTTGCCAAAGGAGCCTGGGTGGCATCAGAGCTTGAAAATATTTTAACTTAAAACTTTAAATACCATCCAACTCTGTTTTAAACAAAGGGAAACTTAATTGTAGTGGGTTTGAGGCTCCAAAGCTCTTGTAGCTTTCCAAGACATATTTTAGTCAGCCTGGTGGTTACATCTTAATTTGCTGGATTTCCCTTTTGGGAAGAGGACACATCTTTCCTCATTTTTAAGCAGAAAGGGCCAGAGTTTCATTTGTCTGCAAATCAAATGTCCTTCAGTCTGGTTAGCCCAGTTAATTCTAGGTGAGGATCAGGTCTAGTGACTGATTTATTTATGATCAACAGCAAAATTTGAAGACAGTTTTGAAGCCAGTCAGTCTGTTTGAAGTTGGGGGCTGGAGGGGAAGGGGGAAGAACTAGCTTTCTATTAATGATGTCAGATAGGAGCCGAGTCAGCTGTTTCAATATTACACTGTCCCTGGGCTCCACACTGCTCAGAACTCTAGATCAAATAGAGGCACTGAACAATAAATATGTACCAAAACAAAAGCCCCCAAAGTAGTATTGACATGGGCTGCATTTGATATCCATATAAAAGTATTTCAGAAGTGTAATCTTATTCTCCTTTATCTTTTGTATGTGGATAGTCTGATTTCTCTTTGTCACCTGAATTAAAATTTCATGTTGTATTAAAAAAAAAAATCCAGAAAGATGAGTCAGCAGCTTACTAACAGTGGGTTTGGTTTTTGTTTTTGGTTTTTTTTTCCTATGGAGATTTATGATTTTAGTTAGGAAAAAACAATCAGAACTAACCCCAAAGCACCACAGCCCAAGTTGAGAATACAAGCAAGAAACAGATTAAATCAACAAATAGCAAGGAAATTATTCTCCCTGCACATCTCTTTCAATGCACTGAGTCCCAAGTAATCACTTAATATTCCTACTGCACCATCCAAAAATGGTCACTCTTTAATATTGCACCTTACCTCATCATTTGAACATATTCTCACCTTCTACTTATGTTCCTGAAATTACTTCTGTGTGGCCTGTTTGTCATAAATGGTACAAAATATCATTTAGTTTCAGTTCTTGGCTCATATACTAAAAGCTTCTTATGCTCCTGAACTATTGTCTGGTGCTTTATGATGTCACCTCTTTCCTTTTTTTTTTTCTTAACTGCGGTGAGGGACTAAGTCAACTTCAGCATTACTTCTTTTCCTCTTCAGAAATCAGAGTTTGAAATTTAAGCAGGTGTAAGGAAATGACTCTCTAAACACTGTTCTGTATGTGAAGCTACAAATTTTGAGCATCCACCTCACACCCACTCTGAGAAACTCCAAGAGTTTCTCACAATGTCCAATGCCACTGCAGATGTAGTGAAAAGCACCAAGACCATACATATTGTTATTGCACCCAAAGGTATTTAAGAGTGCATTTAGAAGCCAAATAGAGCAGGACTCTTTTCTCAACTCTTTCTTACAACTGCTGTCCAGAAAACATATCTAGCAAGCAATACTCCTTCTTTTTGAAGGCTCTCTTGGACCATGATAATGTATGTGCAACTGAGGCTTTAAGCCCTTAGAACTAGGAGACAGCTATACTTCAGTAAACCCGCTTTAGAGGGTGCAGAAAAGCACTACCTCCCTTGGGTGCCTTGCAAGGACTATGTGTGGGGTCTTGGTCCCCTGGTTTTCCAGACTGTGGGTTTGGCTGGAGCACATTAAATATCCTTTCTTGTCTATATGTCCAGCTGCCCGTTCGATGGAAAGTAGGCTGTGTGACATATTGCTCCTCTCCTAAGATAATTTCTAATATGCAAGAACCCTAGACAGGGAGTCATATATGAAATTGTGTGTGTGTGTGTGACTACAGTTAGCTTGATTTAATGTAAATATGGTCCATATAATTCATATTGATAACTATTTTAATGCCTGCTTAGACTATTTTCTCTACATGTAAATTGAAAGAGCCAGTTCTGCAATACCTTTTAATTCACTCTCCCATAGTAGCTGCAAAAATAGTTTGTTTTCATGATTGCAGCATGAAAAGCTCTTTATACAGTAGGCTTTATATAAAACCTTTCCAGTTAGCTACTCTGTGAGCAAAGTGGGATAAAGGAGGAGTCCCCTCAGGATGTGAAGTCCAGCTATTTGTCAGTTAGATTTTCAAAGGCACAAGCTGATCCCAAGCTCACCCACCTTTGCCTTGATGCGACTTGCGCTGCACCTCTAAAGCTTGTCATTCATAGCTGCCACCCGATCCCACCACACATTCAGCATGGAAACAGCTTTCTGGAACACCCATGTAGTAAAAAAAATGCCCTAATTTTCTCATTGTAAGCACATTTCAAATTATCAGTTTCGCTGAGGGGTTTTGATGAAAACTTTGTTCTCAAACTCAGGCAACTATACCTCCCTTGCCAACACTAAGATTGTACAGAGGGCTACACGTTTTTAAACATTAGGAAAAAAAAAAAAGGCATGAAGACATGAAGTGTAAGGCCATGAGCCTTAGCTGTGCTTTCTTGTTCATACACATTCATGACACAAGATATGTTTTTCAGAAAAACAGAGGGGCTGTGAGTAGTGCAGGGTATTCCAACCCTAGCAAAATCAGGTCACTTCTGAAAGATTTCCATTTGGTACTTAGGAACTGAGTTACAAGTAGCCTTTGCAATTAGCAGCAAAAAATCAAAATTTAGGAGGCTGCTCCTGGTCAGGTAAAAGTTAAGCACATGCTTAGATTTAATAGGATATAATGAAAACCCACTTGTGTCAGCATGAATGCTTATTTTTATGTGTATATTTATGTTTAAGCATATGTTTACTGTGAAATGGAAGCCTTCAACTAGTTCTTTAAAGTGAATTGTGATCCCATTAAGAAATAAAAGCTCTCCTTTTGATAAGTGTGGTAAAAAAAACCCCTGTGTTTAAATTTGCTGCTAAGGGAGAAGAGTGTCTTTCTGCAGAGTCACTACTACATTGAGTGTTAAAAATAACATGTAATCACCTTAATTTTCAAAATGTCTGTGGAAGCGTCAAAGTGAAGACACTTAGGAGGGGAGCGGTATCTATTCTGGTCAGATGAGCACTCAGTTTTCACTTTACAGAGAAGATGGAGCCAAACTCTTCTTGGAGGTGCACAGCATAAGGACAAGAAGCAATGCTTAGACTTTGCAGCACAGGCTAATTGTTACTAGATGTAACAGAAAGGTCCTTGCAGTGAGAGCAGCTGAGCACTGGAGCAGGCAGTGGAGTCTCCATCCTTGGAGAGTTTTGAAATTTGGCTGACCAAGAACCTGCAAAATCTCATTTAATGGA
Source organism: Pandion haliaetus (assembly GCA_013401275.1). NCBI lineage: Eukaryota > Metazoa > Chordata > Aves > Accipitriformes > Pandionidae > Pandion > Pandion haliaetus. The sequence continues at coordinate 142,338 of VYZV01044794.1, read as the reverse complement.
GCCCTGCTTTGAGTAAGTTGGAAGTCAAGGTCTCCAGAGGTCCCTTCCCACTTGAGTTATTCTGTGACATTGATATTAACAACAAGCAAGTAAGGGACAACTAAGTGCAGGAGTGTGAGATAATGCAGCAGGGGACACTATAATTGAGGATGAGTTGCTGTGAAGGTGATGCATTGATGGACATAGACTTCATTATTGAGGGGAACATAAGATATCTGAAATTATTAGAGTGAACTTCGTGAAGATTTTGGGCTTCTGAAACTGTGCAGTATGTGCCAGGTGGGATTTTCTGAAGTACTTAGATACCTGTTGCTGGAATTCAGGCCAAGAGGTCCCTCTGCATTTGGAGGCATTTTTAATGCCTTTAAATATATTTGAGACTCATTATTCATGCAGGGACTGGAGGGAAGGAGCTGCATTTGAAAAAGTCATCAGCCTTTCCAATCAGACTGGCTTTCCTCAGGAAAAATAATTAATCTGGAAGCATCTATCCCATCATTTGCTACCACAAGACAGCTATGTTGGGCTGGCTGAAAATTTTTTCCTAAAAATCATTGGATTTTTTTAATCAAACACATCGTTCCCCTGAAGAATATCTCCACGGAAAATCTGAGCTTGCAAATGTAACACCTCCTTCTCTACCATTTCTTATCTTCCTTGAAGTAGTTCAAAGTCGGACTTCATCTAATCTGAGGGACAGAAACTTTAGGACTCACATGGAAAGCCAAGTCCTTTGGAAAATTCTGGCACTTGGACACTAGTTCTGCCCTCTCTGTTAAAAAGTCATATTCATGGGAGTTTTTGTGTCTCTGTGAAGGATGTGGGGCCTTTAAGAAACTATAAGATGTTTCAGAAATTTTTATTTCAGTTGTTCTCTTATGCATATGATATGTAGGATATAGATCCAGCCAGATAGTTTGGGCATCTCAAATTCGCTAGGCCTAAGTCTGCTGGAGCCTGGTTGCTCTTAGGCTCATACACTGATAAAGCATATCTTACAGTGTAGTAGTAAATTCACAGCTTGCTGACTTTGGTTCTCTGAGATGAATTGTGACCACACACAACTAAAAGTGGCCTTCAGGATGAGTCTAGAGCAAACTTCCACCTCTGTCTACAGAGGTGTCTCCCAAAATCATTCTGAAATGTTTTTAGCAATGGCCTAAATCTGACTGAAATAAAAAATTTTTACAACTAGCTTTAAGAGGCTGAGTAATGGTAGGAAATTATTTTGAGACTCCCACTTGAAGCTTCTATTTTGAGATCAACTGCTACTGGTGGATTGATGCAGAAAAATGTTGGGGATATTTTGAAAAATTGAGAATAAAATTTTGCTTTGATCTTGTTCACATACCTTTTGATCTACTCCTCAGTCATAGCTAAACTCTATATGGATGTCCATGAAAAGCAGATTTTTAAATAAATGCATTTATCTTGGTAACCATCCCAACATGAGAATAATTTTTATTTCATCATCTAATTGGGGAGAAAGAATCTGAATGGTGTTACTGTGATAATTGCTCTCTCTGTTTGACTACACATTTGGGAATATCACATTTTGAGAAAGACTCTTTACATCATTTGTGGCCCAAACAATCTTCTTTCCTGTTTAAAAAAGGAAAGTCTTTAATTTTAATGTAAATATGCCAAGAGAAAAGATGATGCTACCCTTCTAAAGTGTACTCCACACCACATCTGGTAGGCTTGGACATAATTAATAACAAATGGAATGTAAAGTAATAGCATGCCAAAATCTTTAAAGTAATTCCGAATCATGTCTTATGCCAATCTCTCGCTCCCTGCCAGTATGAGCTGACGTATCCTACGGATGGAGTTTGATGTACTCTGGCACCTGAAAGAAACCATCAGTAGATTTTGGCGATAGAAATGGAAGAACAGGTGCACAGCTCCTAATAGAATTTTCCAATTCCAGGATAACACTTGCTAAGGGTTGTTTGACAACAGAATTAAGTGTGTGCTCCAGGAGAGAATAGTAGCATTATCCAGAAAGGAGACAAAAAATTCAACTCCAACATCTCCCTGACTTTATTTGTCTGTGAGCAAAATTTCTTCTTTTTTTTTTTTTTTTCTCCCTTACAGCAGTCCTTCCTCCAACCCATTTGCTCTGCTATTCCCTGGCCCTAACACTTATCCCTGCCATCCAGCAATCGTAGAATCATAGAATGGTTTGTGTTGGAAGGGACCTTCAAGATCATCTAGTTCCAAGCACCCTGCCATGGGCAGGGACACCTTCCACTAGACCAGGTTGCTCAAAGCCCCACCCAACCTGAACACTTCCAGGGATGGGGCACCCACAACTTCTCCGGGCAACCTGTTCCAGTGCCTCACCACCCTCCCAGTGAAGAATTTCTTCCTTACATCTAATCTAAATCTACCCTCTTTCAGCTTAAAGCCATTACNTAAGGTCTCCCCGGAGACTTCTCTTCTCTAGGCTGAACAATCCCAACACTCTAAGCCTGTCTTCATAGGAGACATGCTCCAGCCCTCTGATCATCTTCATGTCCATTCTCTGGAGTCGCTCCAACAGGTTCATGTCCTCCTTGAGTTGGGGGCCCCAGAGCTGAATGCAGTACTCTCAGTAGTACTCACACAGCAGTGGTGAGAAGGACCATGGCTGAAGTCTGTAGAAATCCTATTGACTTTGAGAATGGTCAGATTCTTACCAAATCCGTGTGCCTAGATGAAGTAGTTATGATCTGAACCATTGTCGTGGTTTCGGCTCAGCCGGTAACAAAGCACCA